>LOJH01029350.1:0-13365 GCA_001685095.1 Ellobius talpinus
GTGGGGGACAGCAGGGGTCCTGGGTGGGGATAGCAGGGGTCATGGGTGTGGACAGCAGGTGAGGTGGGAGCTCCCAAGGATGATTCTTGTTGATGTGGCTTCTCTTTTTCACTTCCATCCTCAGTGTCCCTGAAGCCGGGTGCGGTGGTGCACACCTTTGATGTCAGCACTCGGGAGGCAGATACAGGAGGATCTCGGTGAGTTTCCAGGCCAGCCTGGTCTACATAAGTGAGTCTAGGACCCCCAGGACTTCATAGAGCCTGTTTTTATTTGTTTGTTTGTTTATTTTTATTTATTTATTTATTTTGACAGTGTTTCTTTGTGTAGTCCAGGCTGTCCTGGAATTCATTCTGTAGACCAGGCTGGCCTTGAACTCACAGAGATCCACCTGCCTCTGCCTCCTGAGTGCTGGGATTAAATATGTGCACCACCGCCACCTGGCGCACAGACACTGTAAAACAAAATGAAAGAAACAATAAACAACAAAGCTGTCCTCAAGGCTGCTGGTCAGGATGCAGGCAACCTCGCTGCTTGTCTGGCGGAAGGTCTTTAGAATGGCCCAAAGTCACAGGAGAGCTGACCTCAGCACTGAGGGTCACCTGTGAAAGCAGGGGTGACCCTGCAGACCCTAAGGTCTCAGGCACCAGGAAGCTAATGGAGGCAGGCCCTTGTCTGAGGATCCGCCTGTCCCTGCTGCCTCTACCAAGGTCCTCCATAGAGTGCTCCGTGCTTCCTCTCTCTGTGCCCCTGAATGGTTTCAGCATTGGCGCTGTCAGCACAGAATGACAGCAGAGCCACCAGGCAGCGATAGCACATTTAAGACGCAATGCATCTGCTGCCCCGTACAGTCTACCTTGACTTACTGTCCCAAGGGTCCTGTGCTGCTACTGTAGAGCCTTCTTAGCAGTAACAGGGAGGCCTCCTGGTTCTCAGAGCTGTGGGAGACTTAGATGTCCAGCTCCAAAGAGAACAGTGGGGCTGGAGGTGGGTGGGGAGTACTAGCCTCCTTTAAGGCTGACAGGACAACCCATCTATGTCCCACTGTACACTCTAGCTGTGGAGGCCAGCGGGGTTGCTGGTACTTGGGAGGACGGGCACAGAAGGGTGCAAGGGCTGCAGGCTCCATCCTGACATCGGGGTGCTGCTCAAACCTGTCCAGCAACCGCAAACTCTTAGGAAACAACAGGTAGGAGGGCAGGAAGGTCTTTTCTTTCTTTACGCATAAAAGCTGTTGGGGAACTAGGGGTGTGGCTCAGTGGTATCTGTGTGCTGGTATTTGCAAGGCCCTGGCTTCCATCCCTAGGGCTGTGAAATCCACCAGAATAAAATGTCTCAGATCTACAGACAGCTGCAGACACAGTCGGCAGCAGGGCTTGCAGTTCAGACAGACCTAAGGTTTCCTACCAAGTCCCTCTTCACCGCAGTTTACAAAACACCTGTCCATGGCAGGCACACAAGGGCGGAGACTCAGGCTGTTCCCTGGCTGCTGTGACCCTGGGGCCTATGGACGGTCCAGACCTCTCTGCCACAGGTCCTACTGTAGTCCTACAGGGTCCACTCAGAGGCCTGGTTACAGTGGCAGCTTCCGGTCCCCCTGAGCACAATCTCTTCCCCTTGAACTCTGGCGGGATTTATGGGGCTTCAAGGCCACCTAAAATGTCACATGCCATCAGACTTGCTTCTCTGGGTTTTAGGCACACACTCTCAGTGGTCTCTGATTCAGGGTCATTATTCTTTATTTAAATGCCCCACATTGTCTCAGGTTGGCCTGTGGTGCCCTTCCCCATTGTGGCTGGAGCTCCTCCCATGGCAGACACTCTTAGCTGGTCCCCCCCACCCAGCTCTGCGGGTCCTCATCACCACACTCTGGTTCTCATGAAGGCAGGGTTGGAGATCCAGCACCAGGTGCTATGCCTGCTCTCTGCTGCCGGGCAGGGGGGGCTGCTCACATACCCAGCTGTTCGTACACAGGTCTACAGGTACACAGCTACTTCTGCTTTCATATTTGCCTATAATACCACACTCAGACACCCTTTGGCTTCTGAGGGTCTTATTTTCCGTATCTGACCTCTGGCCTCGGGGCTCTCAAGGCAGGGACTCACTGGACCTACCCTAGTGTCTGGACTCTGTTACCGCTGTGGTCCTCACAGAGCCTCCCCCAACCTCTCTGGCTCAGACCACTCCTTGCAGTGAGCCCTCTTCATGCCACTTAGGGCCCTTCTTCCATGGCCTTAGCATCCCCCATGGGCCCCAGCTGTGCCCTCATTGTTAAGATGTAATAACTTTAGGATTGATGTTTTTCAGGACAAGAAAGGAGGAAATAGCAAGAGAGAACCTCAGGACTGGTGGGATTACTCAGTGGGTAGAGATGCTTCTTGTCAAACCTGACCAAAGTTTGATCCCCAGGAACCACAGAGTGGAAGCAGAGAACCCAACTCAGGAGAGCTGGCCTCTGGCTTCCACATAGATGCCATGGCAGGCACATATCCTCCTCCCATGAATAAGGTAAAAAATAGAATTAGACCTCTTTTTAATGTATGAAAAGAGAGGACCTGTGGAAATCCAGAAGCCTCTAGAGGAAGGGAGATGGTGAGAGACCCAACTTTACTCAAAGACAAAAGAGCTGAGCCCTGAGAAAGGGAGGGGTCCTCTCCCTCTTCCTCCACCCCTCCTGCATGTAGAGTGAAGACTGAACTCTCTGAGGGCTAATGTATGGGGACCCCACGCACCTCGCAAGCCCTCTGTGTGTCTCTGCACAGATACCGACCATCTGAGCCAACTTCCACTCCCATTGCTGTTTTGCATGGGAAGGAATACATATTTTTCTGGGACATTCCCTCTATGTAATAATTCCTTAAAAAGGAAATCATAGAACGAACTTCACTTTAGAAATACGGCTCTCTCGGGCTATTCTGCCGTAATTAACGGCAGACAATTAATATTAGAATGCAGTGTCACCCAGTGAGGCAATGAAATTTCCAGAAATTCTCGCTACACATTCCGCCACTTTATTGGCAAGATTGAATTAGCAGCAAAGGGCACCTTGATTTTTAAAACTGTCATACAATAACGGTTGATTCTTCATAGATAGAACGTGGTGAATACTCAAAACCATTTGTCCGAAACATGAAAAGGAGAAGTCATTCGTACCAATTGAAAACATTCACTAGGAGGTTTTGTGTATTACGGAAAAAAAAGAGAAAGAAAGAAAAGAAAATCGACCTTCTCTCTCATGGCACTGGCTCCTCTAGGTTCCCAAAGCTAATTTGCAAGGGATTGTCTGAGCCATGGGCCCAGAGCCCACCTCGTCCCTCCTGCAATCACCAGCCGGCGCCCACAGCGTCCACCCGCAATCACCCGCACCTGCCGCATGAGTCAATGGGCCCAAATTGCGGGGCGCGGCAGACGCCCCACCGAGAACAAGGAACACAAAGGACTCTGCGCTTCAAGCTGTGGGTGGGAATTACAAAAGGTTAAGAGACTAAATATAAAAAGCCCTTTGAATATAAAATCAATGTGCTTTGTTGCTAAAATCTGGGTGCTGTAATTTATCCAAAATAGGACTTGCAATATCTGGCAATAGTCCACGCCTAGGAATTGTCGGTGATGCTCATAGAAATGGAAATAGTCTACTGGAAACTTAAAAACAATTAAAACAACTGAAATATTTCATATCAACAGAATAATGAAATACCACACTTTGCAATTACCTATTACTGACATTAGGCCTCCAGAAACAGAATACACTTTCTCTTTTCAGTTTAGTTCTTTGTGTAGAAACACAAGTTTTTGGAGGGCTTGTTTTTTGAATTGTCTGGAATCCCAGACCAAGGAAGCCTGAGACCCTAAGTCCCAGTTGGAGGCGAGGTGGGCAGAGGCCAGGGATGCCTGGGAAGAGGGGCAGTATCCAGAGTTGCCTCAATGACCTGGTGGGTGGTACCTGGTGAGCAAACCTCAAGCCATCTCCCTATAGGTGAGGGTAGGGGAGCTGGACTTGGGCAGCAGGCTCTCAGGGGGTCGGTGGCCTTCAACCAGCAGGCAGTGCCTCCTGCAGCCTCTGCTGCCAGCAGTGCCGAGCTCCCCTCACAAGGCTACTGTGCCACATTCTGGTCCAGAGAAACCGGGGGTAGGCTGGGGATGCCGTGGATCTGCAGAGGGCAGCGCTGTTTCTACCTTGGGGATGGGGCTCCCTCTGCCTTGGGTGTTGGCCGCAGGCCTCAGGAACACGTTGAAACACTGATGATTAAAGTGTGTCCCACCTCCCGCGCTGCTTTAATTTCAGGTCTGACTCATGAGCACTCCAGAGTCTCCTTCCCACCTCCTCCTCGGGGCAAGCTGACCTCTGAGCTGGGTTGCTCCAAATGGAAACCCCTCAGTGCTCAAAGGGGAGAAACAGGCCGGGTGAACATGTTGTCCTCTAGTGAGCACATGGTAGGAGTCGGCCTAGGTAGCGTGTTCCCCTCGCTCTCCATACTCCCCGTTAGTCTGGTAGAAGCAGCAGTCTGCTCACTCACTATAGCCCCATGGGTCTGGGGTGTTAGAGGCTGGGTTGAACGGCTTTAGGGGTTACGGTGGGACAGCCTTTGTCACAGATGTGAAGTGGAGGCGTGATCTGTGCCTGAAGTGGTGCTGGGGACCCTCTCTGATATCAGTGTGTGGATGGTGTGCCTTGATGGGATTTCTACTTGGCAAAGATGCTTACAATCTAGTTTCCCCTTCATCTCTGATAATGGGGCTTAATCTTCGTTGGCACATTACACTTATCTCCATGTGGTCTGGTATAAAGCCGTGGGACCATATGAAATATGTACCCTTCAGGGGGGCTGGAGAGATGGCTCAGTGGTTAAGAGCACTGGCTGCTCTTCCANATGCAGGCAGAATGTTGTATACATAATAAATAAATAAATCTTTAAAAAAAAAGAAATATGTACCCCTCACATTTTCTTCCTTCCTAGTAAGCATGATATCCAAAGCTTGTATAGCCTTCTAGGATGTGACATGGTAAATGCAAATCACAAAGAAAGAGACTAAGAGGCAGAAATGGGGATCCCATGACTGGATGTGGATCTGCCCCGCCCCTGGGCAATGTACGGGGGAGAAGCAAACATCAATGGAGCTGAAGTCATTATTGGGTCATTAGCTAAAACCAGTCATATCTCATCCTTCTCACAGTGAAGCTGCATTTTTCAGGAGCACAGGTCAGTCCCATCCTTGGCTCTGGCTGTGCTTGGTGCCTGGTATGCAAGAGACACACGGCTTCTGGTGGTACCTTCATGCCCCTGCACAGAAGCACCATCCTAAGGCGCCTTGGCAGGAACCTATGCAGCTTTTGGTCCCTGTCATCTCGGGCCTTCTGCTGAGTTAACAGCCATTGATGTGAGCTCCTTGGGCTCTTGTCCCTGCCTCGCCCTTTGGTGGCCTGTCTAGATGGTGAAATGAGCGGACAGTTTCTGAGGCAACCAGATGTTTAATCAGGACGTCCTTGACCTGGCTCCTTCCACCTTGCCAGCGTGGGCAGTAGTTCTAAGCTGGCCCTCAATCCTTCACCTTCAGAACCACAGACCTGAGAAAGCCTCACAGCCTCGTTAGATCTGCCTAGAAGGGAGGGATGATGGCACCAGGGACACATTGAGACAGCAGAGGGACCCTGCCAGGGACAAGAGCAAGATGATCAGGGTTTCTGTCTGTCTTTCTGAAATACTGAAGTCCACTCTAAGGACATAGTCTCTGGTCCACTTTCCCTTTACACAATGAGACTGTTTCAGATTTGTACCCGTTGTTGCTGTCTCTAAGGGACCCAGGACTCCATTCTGGCTGCAGTCTCCAGGCACAGCCTGGCATTTCTTCTGTGCAGGACTTGCCTTTTAGCTTTTTGTCACAGGTTGAAGCATGCCTCCCCAGGTGCCTCCTTCCTGCCGACCCAGAGAGGGACTCCAGGCACAGTCTCAGATGTGGGGGAAGCCTCAGCCAGGCTCTTGACAGGGGTTGTGTCCTAAACTGTAGCATTCAGGCTTCCTAGCTGCAGGGGGCTCATCGCTCTTTGGTTGAGGGTCTTTTTTTTTTTTAATCAGATGTTGCTCTTGCCCAGGACAGAGTTAATCTTCCTTAGTGACTTAAGGGCTCTGCAGAATGCCTAGGGAGGAAAGGCACATGGCCAAGGGCCCCTCTATCCTGCAGAGGCCTGAAGGCCAGTGTGAAAACCTGGAGGCGCTGGATGGGGCCCCTGCAAGCACTGCTGGGATCACTGGGGCAGAGGAGTCAGGGGTCTTTGTCCCTGGGTACAAGGCAGACTAACAGGAGAAAGTAACTAGAAAGGAAAGGCAGCGTTGGAAGCTAGGTTGAGAGAAGGAAAACTAGTTTAACTGGATCGTGGTTGAAAATTAGTAGGTACAATAAATCTGTCCTAAGTGGGATCACAGCAAGCAAGGGTAAGACAGAGAGAGGAGAGAGCTGTAGAAGCACTCACTAGCGTGCTCGCTTCGCCCACCACCGGCCGCTACAAAAGAGCTGCTCTCCCGAGCTCCTGCTAGCCCTCCTGGCTTGGGCCTCTGCCCTTTCCTGCCAGGGATCTGGGTTTGACGTGCATGGAATGGAGCAGGAGAGTTACTTCAGGTGGAAGTCGTTCTAAGGAGCATGTTCCAGTCCTGGAGACCTGGGGGCTGAAGGCCCCAGAGAAGGAGGGGAATTCATGTGTCTCTTGCTCAGTGAACAGCTCAGCTCCCAGCGTGGTCCAAGGCCCTGAAACTGCCTACCCAGAGGTCACTCCTGGGCCCTTCAGTCTACCTGCTAAGACAGATGGGCAGACAGAGCCAAGATTTGCCCATTTCATGGGCAGGGAAGTTTTAAGAAGGGTAGAAATAGGCAGAAAGCCACTTCTCTGACCCTTGGTCTGCCACCTTGGTTCAGTCTAGATTTAAGTGGGTCCACCCTTGCCTAGCCCTCCTGCACAGGGAGGGGGATGGGTGGGGTGGTCATGCAGTGGCCTGCCAGCTCTTAGTTTATAGTCTGGTTAGAAACAACAGGGAAATGGGAGTCCAGGCTCCCACAGTTGGGTTCAGGGATGCTGGCCAGCCCTCGAGGAGCTCCCAACAGGGATCGATGACCAGGGATGTAGCTTAGTGGTATAGAATTTGCCTAGAATGACCAAGGTCAGTGTCAGACTTGAGGTGCCAGACACAAAGCCTCGTGGCTTTTCTGAAAGGAGAGCCATGCTCTTATGGCCTCCTAAGTGCCCGAGACCCTGAGGTGACACTTCCTGACAGGTCCCAGAAGGAACCTGGGCCTGGCTCCTGCATTAACCACTTGGTTTACTGGGGACCCCTGGGGCCCTGTGCCCCCTCAGTGACCTCTTCTCAGGCTGTCCTGTGATAATATCACAAGGACCAGGCTCTGTGCAACACAGGAGACAGGGCAGGCACCTTCCAGCAGCACAGTGCAGAGCAAGCTCTGAATTCTGGGGCCTGGTTTTCATTGAGACCGCAGCACTTGGCTCAGAAAGTCTCTCAGAGCGGAAGGCGTGGCGCCCAGTGAGTATTTTTATGCAGAAATATGAGAACTATTCTGCCGAGGCAGCATGAAATTGCTCCTGTAGCCGAGGTGGAGTCAGACAAAGGGGGAGATGGGCCAGGCTGGCTCCTGGGGGCCTGGGGATGTGCTAGCCCCCAGGCCAGATCAGCATGGCTTCTGCTCATGGGTGCACAGGGTCTGGTTGTCCTCTGGAGACTACAGTTTGCCCATAAGGAAAGAATATGAGCCCCACCCCAGCCTTTGTGTTCACACTGAAGGACCTGCAGCCTTTGCTGCTCGTCTCAAGATGGCTGTTTGGACAGTCATCTTCCTGTCAGAAATGTTGCTGCCCTGGCAAAGACAGGCCTATCACACTCTGGGCATCTCTGGCCCCCTACTGTCAGGATTTCTGACAGGGGAGTCAACGGGCCAGCACCTCAAAGACCTGTGCAGCTGAGACTTTGAACTTCCACCTTTCCACTGTCCTTTTTGTCCCTCTCTGTCATGTGACTAACACAACCACAGAGAGAACAAGTCGGGGTGACTGCCGGGAGGGTCTCGGAGGGTCATGGGGCCACACAGGGTCTCAGACGGCTCAGGAGAGCTTAGGCACCACCTTCAGGTGAGAAAGCCTGTGGAGAGCCTGAGCTGGAGTCAGGGAAGGACCTGGCAAGAGAAAGAGCGAGACTTGCTGGAAGCCACAGGCTGTACAGCCAGGGGCAGGAGGGGCAGAGTCTATGGAGAGGTTGGGCCATCTGAGGAAAAGAGGAGCCAGGGAGGAGGAACTGTCCCTCCCTAATGCCAGCCAGAAGGTTTCTGGGCTGAAAGGCTGAGACGGGCAAAAGGGCTCTGGGATGGAGTTGTGTCAGGGCTGTGGAGAATGCCTAAATGGAAACTTCAGGTGTTCACCTGACTGCACAGACACCTGGTGACCTCACTGATGTACTAGCTGCAAAGAGAGGAACTCTACCTAGGGCTGTGTGTGGTTTGCAAGGACAAAAGGCGTCAAGGTAGGACTCTGCTCCCACCGGCAGCCACAGCGAAGCAACAGGTGGGACAGACATGTCTGAGACACACGTGTGATGACCAGAAATGTTCGCTCAAATGCTGGCCTTTGCCAAGAATGGTGGTATAGATCTATAATCCCAGGAATGGTGGTATATATCCATAACCCCAGGAATGGTGATAATGTATCCATAACCTCAGGAATGGTGGTATAGATCCATAATCCCAGCACTAGGAAAGGTGAGGCAGGAGGAAGATGGCTGTATGAGCTACATAGCAAGACTGTCTCAAAAATCAACTAAGAAACCAACTAAGCAACTGCCCGCCTAACTAATCCAGGCTTATATACAGGTTGTGCAGAGCTGGGACTTTTACCTTCACGCCACGTCTGCCCTTGGTGTCAGGTCTGGGATGTGCACAGCTTTCTAACATCCCACTTGCCTTTCTAATCACCTAGAGCAGCAGTTCTCAACCTGTGGGTCATGACCCCTGAGGGAAGAACCACCCTTTCACAGGACCATCCATAACAGTAGCCAGATTACAGTTACGAAAGAGCAACAAAAGTAACTTTCGGTTGGTGTCACCACAGCGTGAGGGATGGTTCTACTAAAGAGTCTCGGCATCAGGGAGGTGCAGAACCACTGACCTGGAGGCTGTATCTGTGCCTGGCAGCCAGAAAGCTAGGATCCCAGTCCTGGGGGCCACAGAGTCCACAAAGGTCCAACACATAACGTGTGTGGTTTTGCAGGAAGACACCCTCTTACTGAACCTTCTCACTCCAGAAGAATTAACCTGATGCAGGCCCACAGCAGGGAGGCCACAAGAAGGCACATGAGACCATGTGATCCCTAGTGGCACTTCACCCTCCTGCTGGTCTCCAGAGCCCACCTCCAATCAGGTGCCTGTATTAATGCACATGTACTGCCAAGGTTGCCCCTGTTGCCGTATTAAGATGCAAGCTGAGCCAGGCATGGCAGCGCACACCTTTAGTCCCAGCACTCAAGCAGAGGTAGGCAGATCTCTGTGAGTTTGAGGCCAGTCTGTTCTACATAGTGAGTCCTAGGACAACCAGAGATATGTAGATAGACCCTGTCTCAAAAAAAAGATGCGAGCTGAGTATTTATGATGCATCAAAGTATAAGAGAACTTACTATCACCAGACACAACAAACTGCAGTGATTAAACTTCAATTGCATGAATAATTCTCAAATGACCCAAAGTAAATCTGGCTCTGAATTCTTCCAGGACGAAGTTCCACCTGCCTGGCACAGAAACAGGGACCACATCTTTGTGAAATGTGAACCAAACACATCTGCGGTAAAGTGGCCCGGAGAGCCAGCCAGCTGGTGACCAAATAGGGCCATGGACCCACCGACCATCTGTACTGCTCAGCTTAGCTTGGGTCCTCCAGCTTTGGCCAGCCTAGGGCCATTTGTCTTCCATAGCTGCTGGGTTTGTGTGGTAAAGGATTCAGGCCACATGGTCACCCAAGATAGGAAGCCTCATTTCCCTGTTACATCTGCTCTGTGCTGACAGCGCTTCAGGCCTGGGCCCAGTCCCCACTCAGGTTTTAGGCACCTGTCACCTTGCATGTCCTTGGGATGCTGTGTGGCCCACTCACCTGGCAGGATGCTGGGGGTGTCTCCCTGGCCATGGAAGGCTCCTGAGTCCAACACTGACTCTGAGTCTCTCTTGGGGAGCAGGGTGTCAGCTCTGGCACTTTCCATAGTCGACCCAGACTCTGGTCCCCAGGCTTTGGGGATGGACAGAGGGTAGGAGATACACTGGAACCCACTAGGAGAGAGAAATAGATACCACAGTGTGGGTCAAAGGGGCAGGGCTGAGAACAAATGGGTAAGGGTGAGGAGCTGGGGCAGGTGGGCGTGCAGGACTGAGGCACCCACGCTCAGTGAATGTCCTGGCCCTGACCCTGGGACTTCAGACTAAGTCAAGAAGCACTACTTAGTCATGCTTGGAGGGTTGTGTGGGTCACCCTGAAATGTTTGTGGAGCTGGCCCATCTAAGGTCAAAGGAGAACCAATCAGTGGGTTCCTTCCTGCTCCCTGTGTCTGGTGATCACTAAGCACGTGGCTCCCTTCAGCCCTCTACCCCCTGTCATTTCACCTGCTTCTGTTTCTACCTTTCAAAATCGAGCTGGCTGGCACTGCATCCATGCCTGCTTCAGTTAGAGCGCATGGGAAAACATGGGCAAGGGATCCATGGGACCATCCCTCTAGTCTAATCTCCTCAGAGGTGCCCCTAGGGAAGATGCGGCATCCTTACAACGGTGTCTGGATGGGCGTCTCCATGTGATCTTCGTCCATCTTGAAGAAGCTGACCTCAGAGTATGTTGGGAGCTGTACATATCTGACTCCCGCTGAGATCTTCAGCATCCGGCCACTCTCGCCTTCCAAAGGAAGAAATCAAGAGACATACCATTTATACCACGTGAGGAATGACAGATCCAGGCCAGGGGTGGGCTAAGATGAAGGGTGTCTGTGCTGCCCCATTCTAACTGTTTGGCTAGTCAAGTGGAAGGTCCCTGGTTTGACTTCCTTGGATGAATGCCCAGCAGGAGTCTCCTGCTGGCCTTGACCCCTCTAGGCTTCCTCTTTCACCTTGAACCTCTGTCCCTTCACCTTGAACCCTGGACACTGGCTCTTCAGCTCTGGATCTCGTCCTCCTGAAGGCCATTTTGCCCTGGCCAACTGCCTTCGTGCTCCAGCAAGGTCTCCTCCTAACCATCTGTGGGTCAACATGCTACAACTTGCCCTAGGTTGGTCGGCTGCTTATTCTGCTCATCTACCAGCCTGACCATGGAATATAGGCTCAGCCTCCATCACCCACCTCCCCAGTCACTAATACAGGGCCAGGTACCAAACTGATACCTAGAAAGCATTTTCTGAGTGGACGCACGTACTGGCAGGCCCGGTGCTCTAGAGCGCAGGGCCTGAGGAATAGATAGCTTCTATTCTGAGCCACAGAGCGCAGATCCACTGGGCCCTCCTGGGGCAGGCAGAGGTAATGAAGCTAGGCATGTGGCCACATCTGGAGGAACCAGCGAAGAGAAGCGTTGGCTAACATATGGGGCACACCTTGAGTGCTGTGGATGAGGCAAGATGGCTGTGAGGGTGACAGGCAGGGGTGATGGAACAGAGCCACAGTCTTGAGCTCCTGGCCCTGACACAACTCTGAGATGATCCTCCAGACTTACAGGGAACTTAAGAAGTGGCCAGATTCTACAAACTGAGGAAAAACTTAGACCAAGTGGCAGACCCCAGTGGGCTCTGATTTGAGGTGGCAGTGGAGGGGGGCAACTTAGACCCCTGGTGCTTCCCAGCAAATGCTCTCAACTAAAGAAAAAGGGCTGGAAATCTGGGGAAGGATGGAGGAGAGCCTCCAGAGTCACACAGGGTTCAGGGACATCAGAACACAGATTTGGGCACACAAGCAAGAAGACTCCATGAGGCTAAGAGAGAACTAAGGGGTCTGGGGCTCACGAGGCTAGGGATGGCCCACCCTTACTAGCCTAGACAGAAAGACTCAGAAGTCACAGGAGACTGGTTGGGGAGGCTCCCAGAAGGCCTTCCTCCAGTCCTGGGAACAAGCTGGTACTAGATGGTGCTTGCTCCTTCAGCTCTGTTGGACAAATCTTGAAAACAAGGCCAAGAGCATTAAGCCTTTTCCATATAACTTAACTCTGCTTCAGAACACAAGCTCAAGAATATTTATAGGAATGCAAAAATATCTGGCAACCAACAAAGTAAAATTTATAATGCCTGGCATTCATTCAAAGATTACCAGGCATGCAAGGAATGCAGGAAAGCATGAGGAGAAAAATCAGTTAGCTGCAAATGACCCAGGTGCTAGAATTAACAGCTAGGGACCAAGTTATTACAATCCATGCTATGATGCCAGCACTACAACAGTGGAGGGGGGAAGAGCAGGAGTTCGGGGCCATCCTCAATTACAGAGTGAGTTTGAGACCCTGTCTCAAAAATGAGAGTTCTGTAACTGTGTTCTTCTGCTCATCAGTGAAGCAGAGACACAGGAGGTGAAGACTACGATGCTGCCGGCCAGGCATTGTGGCTCCCCAGTCTGCAATTCCAGTGCTCAAGAGGTAGAGGCAGGAGGGTCTGCTGTAAGGTCAAGACCAGCTATGGCTACATGGAGAGATTCTGTAGACTACAGAATCTGTATGTGAGCCACCACAAGGTAACTGATGCACAAGGAAAGATCCGTGAGCCTGAAAATATAGCTAGAGAAGTCATAAAAAAAATCAAACACGGGGGGCGGGGAAAGGAGGAAGGAGGGACCCTGCAAACGGTGGGACCATCTCTGGCAATCTCCACGTGGGAAATAAAACAGACAGAGAAACTGCTGGGAGAGAAATTGCTGAAGATTATCCTAATGTGAGGAAACCTGAAGTCCGTGGATGCAAGAAGCTCCAATTCTGTAACATGGAGGGCGAACCAGCATCCTACAGCTGGGGGACACTCAAGGCAGCCCTCAAAGGGGAAGGAAACCAAGGGGCTTCCAGGCATCAACAGCCTTTATTACAGGAACTGCGGAGGCCCTGGGAAGACGACACTCGTTAGACTCCATCTATAGGAGGCAGGAGAACCAGGAGAGAGTTAATGAGAATTACAACTAATGAGGCAAGGAGTCAGCAGGGTGGCTCAGCAGGCAAAGGCGCTTGCTTGTTGTCCACTCTGACGAAGGGAAAATGGGGGACAGATGGGGGGCACTAGGGTGAGTCTGCATCTACCATATAAATATGCTAAATGGGGCTGGGCCTTCAATCCCAGCACTCCAGAGGCAGAGGCAGGCAGATCTCTGTGAGTTTGAGGCCAG
>LOJH01029350.1:13489-28618 GCA_001685095.1 Ellobius talpinus
CAGCCTGGTCTACAGAGCAAGTTCCAGGACAGGCTCCAAAGCTACACAGAAAAAACTCTGTCTTAAAAAACCAAAAAGGAGGGGGGAGCTAAAAATATAAAATTCTTCACCCAGCATCTCATAAACTATGTGATGGTGGTATACGACTGTTGGTGTACACGACTGTTGGTGTACGTGGCTACGACTGTTTGTGTACGCAGCTACGACTGTTGGTGTACGTGGCTGTTGGTGTAAGCGGCTGTTGGTGTACACGACTGTTGGTGTACGTGGCTGTTGGTGTAAGCGGCTGTCGGTGTACCCGGCTGTCGTACGCGACTGTGGGTGTGCGCGACTGTGAGTGTGCGCGACTGTTGGTGTACGCAGCTGTTGGTGTACATGGCTGTTGGTGTACGCGACTGTGGGTGTGCGCGGCTGTTGATGTACGTGACTGTTGGTGTGCACGGCTGTTGGTGTACGCGACTGTTGGTGTGCACGGCTGTTGGTGTGCACGGCTGTTGGTGTACGCAACTGTTGGTATGCACGACTGTTGGTGTACGCGACTGTTGGTGTATACAACTATAACTGCAGCACCAGGAGGTAGAGAAAGGAGGATTTCAGGAGTTCAAGATCACCTTCAGCTATATATGAGTTTGAAGACAGCCTGGGCTACATGGGATCCTGTTCAACCTCCACACTCCCCCAAAAAATCTCCAAAAGGTATAACAAAGTCAACAGCAAATATTAATAATATTAATAAAGCAACTGTAGTCAAATATCTCATGGGAAACAATCATTTATTAATAGGTTTAAAAAACATTGTAAGACTTATGCATGGAAAACGCACATTGTCGAGAGAAGTCAAAGTGTTTTCTGTCTATGAACTGTAGGCTCAGTGCTAAGCGATGGCTCACTGTGACCCCATTACAATCCCAGCAGGTTTCTGTTGTTAGAGAAATTCAGAGGGAAATGTAAGGGACCCAAAGAGCCAAACAGTTTTGGAAAAGAGCAAGGCTGGAGAGTGAAGGCTAAGACCAGGACGGCATGGTGTGGCACAGATGAGAGTTACCTGATAAAAGTGGGCATACAGTCAGCTGGCAGAACTGAGAATACACAGAAACCTAGGTCAATGGGGAATGACGGCCCTCCCAACAGTCATGGCTGGGGTGGGCCAGACACTTGTCTTAGTCACAGAAGTTAACTCAAAACGGAACAACAACCTAAATATGAATGCTAAAATAACATAAAACTTTTATACTCTGCTGGGTAGTGGTGGCCCGTGCCTTTCATCTCAGAGGTAGAGGCAGGCAATCTTTGTGAGTTTGGTCAGTCTGGTCTACAGAGTGAGTTCCAGGCCAGCCATGGCTACACAGAGAGAAACCCTGTCTTAAAAAATGAAACAAACCAAACCAAATAAACAACAGTATGTGTGTGTATGTATATACATTCTGATTAAATATTAACAGCACATATGTACTGATTAAATACATACATACACACATATACACATAGACACACATATACTGATTAAATACATATATACACACATACATACACACACATACACTGATTAAAATCAAAGGAAAAACTTTCGTCATTGTCCTCCCACACGGAGTGCTCAGGAACAACGTGGCCACCAGCTCCTGTCTGGGACACCGCAAACAGAACGTTCGATTATCTAGATGACTCTTGACAGCTCTGTCTCAGTTCTAGATAGAAAATGACCTCTCTGGCCTCTTGGAAATCTTATCACAGGCTGGGCCTGGTTGCATAGGCTGATAATTCCAACTAGTCAGGAAGTTGAGGCAGGAGGATTAACAAAAAGTTCTAGGCCTTAGCTTGGTGGTGGTCACGGAAGGGAAAGCCTTTAGTCCCAACACTCTGGAGGCAGAGGCGGGTGGATCTCTGAGTTCAAGGCCAGCCTGGTCTACATAGAGAGTTCCAGGACAGCCAGGGCTACACTGAGAGACCTTGTCTCGAAAAACAAAACTAAAATACATTGACCCTATGATGCTGCAATGCAGCTTGCAGGTATATGCAGAGAAATTAAAATCTGTGTGTACAAAAACTCGTGAGGTATTCACAGCAAGACTGCCCCTGATAATAGTCTGGACGCCAGGCAGTTGGGTGTGGCCCTATCTGGGCGACAGGATGCCGGCCGATGGAGCCGTCTGGAACCGCACTGCAGAGTCGTCCTCAAACGCGCAAATGGGAAGTAAGCAAAAGGCTGCACAGGGTACGAAATGCTCAAAAGCCAATCTACAGAGACAGGAAATGAAGTAGGGACTGGAGTGGGCACGAGACAGGAAAAGGGATCTAGAGGCCCAGACCTGTTCTGAAAGGGCCCTGGGGTGTGGTGGCAGCTGCCCTTATCTGTAGACTCTAGAGAGGTCGTGGAATCTAACTGGACTTGCCGGCATATGAGGATCAGTTCAAGGCCTGCCTTAGCTTCAAACTGAGTCTGAGGCAAGCCTGGTCAGTTTCCAGGGATCTGATACCCTCTTCTGGCCTCCGTGAGCACCTGCATGCGTGGACACATACCCACACAGAGACACACAACAAACACAGCCATATCATTTTTTAAAAATGAGATCATGGAATCATTTAACACTGAAGTTAATGGTATGTAAATGATACCTTAATAAAGTTGCTAAGCCAACTTAATACATATATTAAAGATTTTATTTTTAATTATATGTTTATTTGAGTGTCTGTGTGCACACAAGGACAAGTTGCCCATGGAGGCTGGCGGTATCAGACCCCCCAAGCTATCAGCCCTGAGCTGTTATGGGTGGATCTGAGACACCTAGTGTGGGTACTACAAATTGAACTTGGATCTTCCACAGAAGCAGTCTGCAATCTTAATTGCTGAGTCATCTCTCCTGTCCATATATGTATTATGACTTTCTCACTGAAGCACTGAACTTGGGTGAATTAATAAATAGTAGGAATTAACATGGTAGGTAGGGATTCAGGAAGTCAGTGGCTCATACCTTGTTTTGGTATGAGGTTCAGTTACCTAAAAAAAAGAAATCTGATTACCCGAGAGAGGAAATGAGAGGGTGCCTTTGGCCTAGCTGAGTTATGGTCTATGTTGACCTGCTCAGGCAAGCTGACTGTATATTTTCTATCTTCTATGCCCTGTTCAATGTGCACTAGTCAGCGAGTCTGCATGTGCCAAAACACACGCTCATGTGTGCAATGCACACTCTTAAGGCACACATATATACATGTGCAGGCACACACAAGACTACCTCTACCTGTGTGTCTTACAGGCCTCCCAAGCCTTCTGCTGGCACCAGGTTGCAGGGACTTCTGTAATATTATCTCAGGAGCAACCCGACCACCTTACCCAGGTTTGCTCTACTTGAAAGCCTGCAGTCCATTTCTTCTGGAGGAGTAGGACCAGCACCCCGAAGACACTTACTCTCGGCAATTTCCCCATCATCTTGCTGCAGCTGTGCATTCAGCGTGAAGGGGGAGCCTTGGAACACTTCCAGTACCTCTGGGCCCAGGACCACAATTTTCTTAGCCTGTGCTGGGGGCAGAACAGGGCTTTAGGGTTTGTAACAGCTGCCCCTAAGGGCTCCAGCCCTTTCTCACCCTGTTGGAGGGTCTACCAAGGTGTCGCTGCTGAGGCTGAGGCCCCCCAGGTACCTATTAGGCACAGGCAGGCTGGTTGAAGGTTTAGATGAAGGACTCACGTCCTGGGCTAGGCTCACCCCTGGGGCAGCATCTCTGCCCTAAGTCTCAGGAGAGGCCGCTAGGAACAACACAGGAGCAAAGGATGGCCATGAAGGTACCAAGCCGAGGCAGCCATGGGTCACTCTGCAGTCATGCCAGATAGTAGAGGTCTCAAGAGAGCCTGATAGAGGCCACACAGGGAGGTGGGG
The DNA here is from genome assembly GCA_001685095.1 of Ellobius talpinus. Lineage (NCBI taxonomy): Eukaryota > Metazoa > Chordata > Mammalia > Rodentia > Cricetidae > Ellobius > Ellobius talpinus. The sequence goes on from LOJH01029350.1 coordinate 17,359, forward strand.
GTGGGGGTGTCAAACCAGCATAGTTTGACCAGGTAACTCCAAAATCCTGCGGCCCAGAGGCCCTATGTCTGGGAGGTACCTATGGCTGAGAGGGTACTGTGGCTAGGGGGAGCCCGTGGTGTGGTTGGAGCTGGAAGAGCCCATAGGTAGGAGACCCACTTGGGTCTGCATAGCCACAAATCCTTTTGAAATCAACTAGAATATGCTTTTTCTGAAAAGGGATGGGATGGATCTGATGCTCCACAGCAGACCCCCCCCCCAGGACAATGGGAAGGCTGGAAACACCTACCTGCTGGGTGGCCATTGATAAACATCCCACAGTAAGTGACTCCCGAGCAGTGCGCCAATCTGCCCAGCCCACTGAAGACATCACTGTGCCACTGTCCCTGCACAGAGAACAAGGTGGCCTTAGAGGGTGGCTCCAAGGAGTCCTAGGACCCTATGTTATAGGAACGTCCAAGGCTGTGAGGTTCATGCAGCCTTTACTTTGGTGGTGAAGCTAGGCATTTTGTTAGGAGGGATCCAATTTGCTTTGCTAAGTGTTTTCCCCTTGAATTTTAATGACACCAGGAAAGAGGGGAACAAAGGCCCAGCATACACCATGCAAACAAAACACCACTGAACAGGCGCACTTGGTGCACAAAGGCCTCCCAATACAAAGATGTGGCACTTAGTTGATTGCGAGGAAACCTGAACCCGCGACTACAATGGGCCAGGACCAAGGTGGGCTGCTCTGATGCCCGGAGCTTTTAAATGAAAAGGCAATCACAGCACACAACTTGAGCACACACACCTCGGAGCGGGCCAAGGTGCCGCTCACAGTGCTCCATTTGCGCCCTCTATAGTACACCTGGGTTCCCAAGCAATTGTGTGAAACAGCAGGAGGATTACTGCCATAGAAAAAATTTAAGATCAGAATGGTGCTCTATTTGGTTATGAATTACTCGTATTGGGGGAAAGTCAACAAAAGGCCTGGTTTGAGTCATTCTTCTGCTGAAGTTAATTGGGCAGCAGCTGCCCTACTCTGTCCTAGACTCCTGCAGCCTGGGCTCCTGATGGAGGGGAACACTGCCTAGTGTCAAAGTGGGTGGTGGGGTTCACTCAGGCCTGGAGACCTGAGAGGCTGTGGTGAGAAGGTAGTGAGAAGGTTGAAGCCCACAGTAGGGCCAGAGCCCCAAGAACCTGTGAGGAAAACTTTTCATGGGCGGCCTAGAGGAGAGGGCAGCCACCACAAGATGGGCAGCTGGATCTCCCGAGATGAGTGCAAAGACAGGCCTCAGGCTAGGTGCTGAGAGTAGATGCCCATGGGTGCTGACCTTGAGACCCTCATGCCTCTAGGCCTTATTCACAAACAGCAGGCAGCCAGGAAGCGCTAGGGCCCCCCCTTCAGTTCTGGAGAGGTCGGAAGCCAGCTGTGGAACATGTGGGCGGGGGCCTGGTTGCTCACCCAGGTACAAGTCCCTCTGGGATGTGGATGGGCCTTCATCCTGAGTGTTGCCAAGTTACTCCTGAGAGAGGCTCCATGGTGCCTTGAGGGGCTCCATTCCTCCAATCCTGAAATCCCAAACTCTGATCCCAAGGCTATAAATCAGCTGCATTCCTGGAGCGGCTAATAGTGGATGCGCAGTTGACAAATGTCCTGACCCCGCAGATGTCACTCACCCCGCCATTTCACTTGATCCACGGTCTTGTACTATGAAGAGCGTCCGCTCCGCACTGACCGTGAAAGTCCTTTCTCGTCACTGCAGACGTGGATGCACCGGGGTTGGGGTGGAAGGCGTCAGGTCGGCTCTGGAGAGCTCAGGGAGTCTCGGGAGCCCTGCTCGGAAACCTCGCAGGTGACCCACAGCACAGGGCCTTTCCTTGGCCTGGCTTTCTTCACCGTGAGAATTCAGGTGTCCCATCAAGCAGGCCAGCCTAGCGGCTTTCCCATCCCCTCCTGTACCTGCTGTCCTCACTGTACCCAATCATTTTCCTTCCTGTTCCTATTCTCTCAAGGGTGACAACAGCACACAGATGGCTGGTGATATTGCAGGAGGGGCCACCTTGGCTCTGGCTGGACTCGCAAATGACCTGGGCTCTGAGCTCTAGGATAAGGATCAGCAGTTTCTCTTCTCTCTTCGCTCACTGGACCCACTTGGGCTTCCTGGAAAGCGTCAGTGTGGACCTTCAGAAAGAAGGGAGGACGGGCTGTGGGCAGGTCAGGGTGCATGGCCAGGTGCCTGCTCACAGGGTGGTTGCAATGGAGGGATGTGGCCAGAAAGGAGTGCCGGGGCACCGACAAGAGATAAACACAATGATGTGGAGGTGCCTGCTGGCAAGGTCGATGGGCCGGGCAGTGGTGGGTGAGGAGCTGTGGGCAGCACTAGTCTGCCACGGGAGTCTCTCAGCCAGTCGCTCCCTGGCATCTCCAGCGCAGCTAACAGTGCTTACCACCCATAACAGTTGCCATTGTCCCTGAGGTGGGTGGCCAGTAGGCTGCATGCTAGAATCAGAGCCCATATGGTAAGAGTTGGAGCTTGGTGTTCCTGGCTTCAGGTCAGTACTTGGATGCTACAGATGTGTGCAAGAGACGAAAGACACTAACCTATGGACTTGCCTGACTGATATTATAGATTCTATACTGGACATTTGCATCCTGACCACGAATAGATACTGAAACAATTCCGAGAGTGTCAGGCAGCTTCCTTCAGATAACAATACCCTTCCACGGTCTCCCTGTGACACAGCCCAAGGAGGCAGCTGGGCAGATACTGGTCTGGACTTGAGAGCCAAGAGTTGTGAGCATCCAGAGAGGCTTGAGGGATGCCCAGGCAATACTCAGTCTGCAAGTCTCAGCCACTGGGAGGTGGAGCAGGACACCAAACTATCACCACAAAACCCCAGGGTATTAGAGACGCCTGCTCTCCTCCTCTCTGCTCAGCTGCTGCCTGACATGCAGGGAAGGATGAATATATATGATAGGACCAAAGAGGGTGAAGACAATGACATAGCAAGTTATACAAGTCATTTAGGGCTCAGGTTTGCACCCCAAACCAGGCAAGCATACAGAAAACAGGGAGCCAGTGTCCGGAGAAAGATACGTGGATGAGAGTCTAGCAGTCTGTTTCATGACTGCCACAGTGACCCCAGAGAATGGAGCTCAGTCCTCCTCCTGCCCTGGTCTGCCACAGCTGCGGACCACATTTATGACAGTGAGCTGCAGGAGACAAATGCTCGGTCCCTCTCAGTGTGGGAAACATTTTCCAGTTAACTCATGTTGTTTTCTTCCTACACTTTTACTAGAAGTGGCTCTATGGTGTCCATACCATAGATGTGGGTCTGGGTGCAAGTCCAACCTGGGCACAAGTTCATCTCTTTGTTCTTGGTCCTTCCTGGGCGAACAACAAGCTCCAGACCTTTATTGAGTTGGCCTCCATGATGTTATGGCATGGAGGAGGCAATTATTACTGATTGCTGCTAAGCCTTGGGACTTCTGCTCCCCTTGGGTGATGTCACTTATGAAGGCTTGGCTCGGCTCTCCTCCTGGGGTTGTGACTGTCGTGGAGCTTGGTTTCCAGCTTGCAGAGATGGCAGGTCCAGTAACAGGAGGCCTGCAGGATGTTGGATTCGATTGGTCTGGACTGCATCCTCCTAGGATTTCGGCATGTGGAGTGGGAATATTTTTAGGACATGGACATGCCGGTACTAGTGCACTAACTGTGGCTGTGATGGTTCCAGGAGGGGGCCACTGTGGGGAGCAGCCAACTCCTGAGGAGCTACCCCTGGACATGAGTGCTCCACTGTCCCACATTCCCGGGATCTTCAGTGGTAGAGACAGGCCTGGGTCAATGGTTTTTTCATCCTGGCCCAAGGAAGGCAGGCAAGTGATACAGGAGGTAGCCACAGACCCTGCTTTCATCTGCCTGGTGACATGCAGGCCCCTGAGACTCTCCAGACATGCCAGCAAAGGGGGAAGCTGGGAACTGCAGCAGATGAAGACACCCATAAGGCTAGCCACCTGTTTCGTATGTGTACAGGTGTGCCAAACAGCAGGCTGCCCTCTGGGAAAACCCGTATGGGAAATGCTGATTATCAGGAAGCCAGAGCTTGAGGTGACATCCACGTCCATGCTGTGGGAGAGGATGGACTCACGTTACCACGACTGCTATGCCAGCTACCTGGCCGTCTCTAGACCCAAGCCCTTTCTCATAGAACATCTGCTCAGGTCTGGATTTCTTTTCTGTAAGTGGGAATACTGGCTAATGGTATAAGTGGCTGGGGAACTCTGACGGACACGAGGAAATGCAGAAATGGAAGCCTCCATTGGTTCCTGTTGGGAACTTCAAACAGTACAGCCACTGTGGAAAAATCTGGCAGCTCCATAAAAACTTAAAAATGTAATTACCACATGATGCACCTATTCTACTGCTGGGTCTATATACCCAAAGGCTTGCACACAAATGCTCAGAGCACTATTCCTAGTGGCCCAGAGAAGGGGCAGTTCAAGGGTCCATTGAAATGAATAAGCAAGGGAAATGGAACGTGTTTACATATGGGCCCCTCGGCCTTCAAAAGGAGGTTCCTGTACATGCTTCAGTGAGAATGGACTTGAGGCCATGATGCTCAGTGAAAAATGCCAGTCAGGAAAGGAGTCAAACTAACTGAGACAGAAGAATGGTGGGGGCCGGGGCTCCAGGGCAACCGAGAGTTGGGTTTAATGGGACAGAATCTGATTACATAGATGAGTTTTGAACGGACAGTGGCAAAGGCCACACAATAATTTAAGCATTTAATGCCACTGAACTAGACACTTAAAAATGGACAAGATGGTACACTTCCTGTTTGCGTCTGACTAATGGCAACACAAAGAACAGTGTGCCTGCGGGAAGCAAGTCTCATGATCCCTCTCGCCTCGTGGCCTCTCCTGGTTGATATCTCTGTCCTCCACTCCATGCAGATGGTGGCCCCTAGCGTGGAAAGACCCAGTGCAGAGATGGTCATCAGCTGAGCTGGAGCCTCATGAAACCCTCTGCCTTCTTGGCTAACGAGGGTTGAGTGACAGACTGGGTAATTACCCTCTCTCACTTAGGCAGCATGTGAAACCTTTATCCCCTAAGAAGTGCAGGTCAGGGAAATTGTCTTAGGCTGGCAGTCAGTTCTGAGTTCCAGATGGCACTAGATAGAATATCCACCTTTCCTCTTGGCCTTGGGTGTCCTTTTTTGGTCAGTGTCCACAAGAGCCTTGAAGGTGCTTTTCTTTAGCCTTACCAAGGCCACTGTAAAAATGTGGAATTTAGGGCCTGTATGTCCAGATGTGGATCCTCTGATCACTCCTGAGGACTTGATGGTGGCTGCTTTAGCCCATGTGATTGCTTTTTGGTGCAGCCTGTGTGTCAAAGCTAAAGGCCTATATATCCCTTCCTCCAAACACTGCCCAGGTCTCCTGCTGACCAGCCACAGAGTGCTGGGGATGTGGGGGGGCAATGCTGAGAATTAAGCTGAGGGAGGAAGGCTTTGTGAAGAGTTTTGTGGAGTTCGAAGTCCTGGGCCCGGGAGGAAAATCCATGGCGATGTCAACAGCTTTAGCCTGTGTGGCAATCTCGGCCTGTGCTTGCTGTTTAGGCCTCTCTGCTGCTTGCCTTAAGGCCCAGAGCATTTCCACCCAAACTTGGAACAAGGACCCAAGGCTGGGCTGCCCCCTGGTGGACATACTGCAGGCTGTTGGTGGTGAAAGTAGGCATTCACGTCTTGTGGCCACACATTTTCAGGTTTCAGAAAGGGAAGGCCAGGGGCCGGGCCCCACAGATCCCAGCCACCGATGGTCAGTGGCCATCAGGGAAGTAGTCATGACCAGCAGTGAAGCCGGGCTGGAGGTCTGAGTACTTGTGGGACAGAACGTCCTCTGGAAACAGGGCCGGAGGGAGTTCTAAGCCGCCTCTCACTCCGGCGCAGGTGGTGGTGTGAAGAGGACTTTCTGAGCTGTCCGTGGCAGCTTATCCATTATACCTGAGCAGTGGGGTGGGTTCTGGAGGGACCCAGTGGCGCAAGGCCTTTTCCAAATCCCAGGGAGGGAAGGGTCAGGTATATGGACTGGGAAGCAAAGTCTGGGCCCCAGTTTCCCCATTTACAAAATGTAGCAAACAGCTCCTTCAGAGAAATGTGGGCAGTTTATGTGAACCCACAAGTGGAGGGTTTGGAACAGTGTCTGGCAGGTCGGAGGTGGTCGGTCAGGCCTGGCCTTACTCACTGGAAACTTAGACACTGCGTAGTGTGGACTTAGCCATGGTGGACTCTGTCGGGATGCAGGACAAGCAGGAGAGAAGTGACCTCTTTGGGTCCTCACTACCATTGCACACTGATCCTGCTTGGGACATATTGTAAAAGTCAGGTCCTTTGAGGATGCCCCTCTAAAGGGGGAGGGCCCAGACTGGTGACTGCTCATAGCAGCACACACAGTGATGTGCACTGTCTCAGGTCCAGATCAGAGGCAGCTTCTAGGCCAGCAGTGTCCACAGACTCCAACAGCACTGACCAGACCAGTCCTGCTGGCTCATTTTATGTCAACTTGAGACAAGATAGAATCATCTGAGAGGCAATCTTAATTGAGAAAACGCCTCCGTAGGATCAGCCTGAAGACAAGTCTGTAGGACATTTTCTTGGTTAATGATTGATGTGGGAGGGGCCAGCTCACTGTGGGCAGTGCCACCCCTGGGGCTGGTGGTCCTGGGTGCTGTAAGAAAGCTGAGCAAGCCTTGGGGAACAAGCCAGTAAGTAGCGTTCTTTTAAGACCTTTGCTTCAGCTCCTGCCTCCAGGTTCCTACCCTGCCCTTTCTTTAGTGATGGGCTACTACCAGGAAGTACAATATTAAACAAGTCCTTTTCCTTCCCAAGCTGCTTTTGCTCATGGTGTTTTATCACAGTAATAGGAACCCTACTAAGTCATGGGCTGAGATCTACCCAAGCAGAACTCTTCTGTTCTGTAAACAGACATGGGCACCCATGCCAGGCTTCTGTGGCCCCGCAGTTCTGTGGGAGCTGCCCTACACCATTCCATTTCCATCAGGGAGTTGGACCCCAACCATTTTTCCCTAGCCAGTGGGCACAATGCCAGCAGTCAGCAGAGGGAGCGGCGGGCTCTGTGGTAGGAGGGTTTTGTTCCCTAGGGTCAAAGGCCTCTAGGAGTCAGCAGGGACCACTCTGAGCATCCTGCAATATCCTACAGGAGCCCCCCCCCAGTAGACCTTCTTCCCTGTTCTGTATGAACTGGGTGGGGCTCTTCCTACTTTCAGGGGCTTGTTCCTTCCAGTTGTTACTCTAACTGCCACTTGAGAAATCTGGAAAAAATATGAATCACACTATCCTGGTTCCTGTGACGCAAAAAGAAATTAGTAGCTGAGGCAGTTCTGACACTCCAGAGTCTAGAGGCCTAAGTGTGTCCTTCCTTCCTGTTGGAACCCCCCCAACAGAGCTTGCATCACTATCACAGCAAGAAGCAACACCTGGGCTTTTTGCCTTGGATCCCTTCTGCTGGGGCCTCACCTGTGACAACTGCAGTAGCCAAGAAGCCCGATTCCAGGGGCCCTAAGCTCCTGCTTCCTGCTAGGAGTTGGCAGGCAGTCAGCGCAGAGATGATGGAGCTAGCCCGGCCCTGTCTCAGGACCTCCCTGCACTGTAATCCGTGTTTCTTCTTGTGCCCCTCCTGGTAGCGTGCCGGTTTTCCCGGCCAATAACTTGGCACTTCTCAGTAATGGCACTAGTGCAGTCTTGTCTTCTGCCCACAAAACTCACAGTATCTCATTCCTCTCATGTGGACAAGAGCAAGCATGTGGACAGAGCTCAGGTTTCCGTGTAAACCTGACTCACAGCACAGGGCTCAGTCCACAGGAGGACTTAATAAACAGAAGGAGAGTCAGCACCCCCAGTGGGGTGTGAGGATGAGCTGAATGTGAGCTCAGGGCCTTCACGGCATGACCAGATGAAGTATGGGCAAACACCACCAAGACTCCCAGTTCTTCCCCCACGGCAGTAAGCGCAGTACCTCGTAAGTGGAGCCGTCGGCACAGCTCAGCACCCCATGTCCTTGCCGCTGGTCTCGAACCCAGTCGCCTTCGTACTTGTCACCATTCCTGAGGGCACAGCACAGGACCCTCAGGTAGGCGCCAGGTGGCTGCAGTGACTCAAACTGACTCCTCTGACCAGGCACAGCAAGCGCACCGGGGCCAAGGCAAAAATAGGCCCTGAGCAGATGGTCTGTGAGCTCCTGACTTGCCAGAGCTGGCTCAGGAGGATTGGTGACAGGCGGGGACATGTCTGCACGTACCCCATCTCCCCTATGACAGGCCCCACTTTCCAGAACATGCTGGGCCCTGTGCAGGAAGGACATGTTTGGCTTCTGCTATTCAGAATAGAAAATGACAGAAAGAAGTGGGAGAGGTGACTTTCTGTTTCAAGGGCAGGTGTGGGGTAACTTCTACAGAATCTATGTACCCAGAGCCCTAAGGCCATCAGCACTCTAGGAGTTATGGGGGCCACTCCTGTTCCCAAGCACCAGCTTGTACCTCCAAGACACATACTGGGTACTAGTTAGCGCTTCTACAGAATTTACCTACCCAGAGCCCTAAGGCCATTAGCACTCTAGGAATTATGGGGACCACTCCTGTTCCCAAGCACCAGCTTGTACCTCCCAGACCCATACTCACTTGAAGATCATCTGCCCACAGCCATGTCTCTTGTTGTCATGGAAGGAACCCTGGTACACCTGCCCGTCCTGGTCCTCCAGAAACCCCTGTCCTAATGAAGGAACCAAAACATACCAACTTCACTCCACACCCCCTGCTAGTGATGACCCTTTTCCTTTCCTCCCTTAGCCTCCTGGAGTAGCTCTGCCTGCACCCAATCCGGGCAGAAGGCTGAGTACCAGGGTCCCCTATAGAGGCCAGGCTGTCTCCTAGGCCTGCTGATTAAGCCTGCTCAAACAAGATAGGTAAGATGCATTTAGGGACAGGGAGTGCCAGTGCCCAGGTCAGAAGGCTGATAAAATTGATCCAGACTAGCTGAGTTCCCCCGAAAGGCTTGACAACCAGAAAGGGCAGGGAAACATTAATGAAGATATGGCCTTGTTGAACTGTCAATATGCTCAGGTCCTGGACAATTCATATTGTCCAGATATTTCTGTTCCCTAACTCAAGCAAACCTGGAGAAAGAAAAGGAAGTTCCCTCTATACTCATACACACTAGAGCCTGCTAGGTTCATTTACATGGTATGGCTAACAGGAAGGGCAGGGCACTTGCCACAGTGCCCAAAGGGACAGGTACCCCTTCAATCTGCCCCTTATCCTTAGCTTGCAAACCACAGAGGAAGTGACTGGCTCAGGCCCTTGGAGAAGTCCAGGGTCACTGGGACCTTGGGAGAGTGGATCTGGACAAACCATGGCTGTAGCACTCTGAAACGGGGAGACCTGTCTTAGGCCAAGCTGGAGGACCCATGATAGTCATTAAATAACTGTGTGCTGCTTTAGCCTGTATGTGGCTAAAATGCACTATCAGCAGAGATGGGGTGCCAATTCCTGTCTTTCTCTACCCTCTAAATTCAGACAATGTTAATGGTCCTACCACCCGAGCACACACAGGCCCCCAAGCCCCAGGGCACCAGACCTTCCCTCAGGCCGTGGAGGAGCTCCCCTTCATAGTGACCTCCGGCTTTGTACTTCATGATGCCATGTCCTTGTGGCTCTCCTAAGACAAACTGTCCCGAGTAGGTGTTTCCTGGTGCAGACACGAGGGAAGAATCAGCTGCTCTGTTTCTCTGCTATGCCCTAGCCAGTGGCAGAGGAGATACCACTTTCCTTTCTTTCCTTCTTCTTTTTTAAGTTATTTTAAGACAGGGCTTCTCTGTGCAGCCCTGGCTGTCACAGAATTCAATCTGTAAACCAGGCTGGCCTCAAACTCAGAAATCCGCCTGCCTCTACCCTCCTAAGTGTTGGGATTAAAGGTGTTCACCACCACCACTTGGCTTGAGGTACCATTTTCAAATGGAGGATTCTGTCTTTATGTGTAGCTTGCCTCAAACTCACAGAGCTCAGTCTGCCTTTGCCTTGTCAGTGGGGTACTAAAGGTAAAGCTACTGAACCTGCTCGGTGTCTGTCTCTACCTTACTCTTTGGTCTGTGAGGAAGAAAACGACGCAGTGGGCTAGTGTTTCCTGTCCTGGCTGAGATGGCAGACTGCCCTAGGAAACCCTCCCTGTGGCACTGATGGTACAGAGTGAAGGATGAGCCTTCTTTCTCAGCTCTTTAAAAACAACTCAGTGCTGAGCTCAAGAGAAAAGTTCCCCTGAGCATCAACAACCCGCTTACTGTGAGGCCTGAAACTCCAGGAAATACCCCCCGGCCACTGGCAAGGAAGCCATGGAGCAGTTTTCCCATCCAAGGATACAGCGTGACTGAAATATCTTTTGTTTGTTTGTTTGTTTTGAGTGTTGGGATGAAAGGCATGTGTCACCACGTCTGGCCTGAAATATCTTTAATACAGAAGAAAATTGTAACTTTGGGATGATAAATCTTTATTCTACTTAGGTGTTAAGGAGAAGACCAAGTTGTCTTTGGAGGTAAGTGCAGAGCCTCAGCTAGGAGACCCCAAGGCACCTTTCACTAGGCTGGGCCTTCCGCGGGCATGGAGGTCATCCAGGTTGTAGGCTTACACTGCCTTGCCCCAGCCTGCAAGCTGTTATTCTCTTGTTGGTGGAACCTGAGGCCCCCTGTTTACACACAGCACTTTGTGTGCCCATAAACTCTGAGAGCGTTTATGGGAACACAGTCAGTGCCCACCTATGTTCAATGCTAACCTGACATGGCCCAGTGTTGGTAGCCTTCCCCAGTGATTTCTCCATCCACAAATTCACCTTCATAATAACTTCCATCTTTAAACAAGAGCTTCCCGTGACCTGGTAAGAGAAATCAATGTGCAGTCAGCTGGGGAGTGGGAATGACCATAGAACAACCCAGCCAGTTGGGCTTGTTTTTCAGAGTGAAAACCTCAGTTGCTATGGGGGTGCATATCTGTAACCAGGCTACTCAGGAGTCTGAGCCAACCTGGGCAACATACTGGAAACTCGTATAAACAAAACAACCCACCGAAACATTCCTGAATGCCAGTTTCTCAGTTGAAATGACCACAGAGGCATGAGCTGTGCAAATGAGACCGTGCCTCTATCCACACGAGGAGACAGGACACGTACGTGTGTGTGTGTGTGTGTGTGTGTGTGTGTGTGTGTGTGTGTG
>LOJH01029351.1:4700-17624 GCA_001685095.1 Ellobius talpinus
AGAGAGAGAGAGAGATAATGAACTGGGCATAAACATTCATTGTTCTGTTTCTTGACTTTGGATGCAATGAAACCACCTGTCCTTCTGCTTCCACCTTTCCTGTCTTGGTGGTATGTATCTTTTAGAACAATAAGACATACAAACCTTTCTATCTCAAGTTGATTTTGCCTAGTACTTAGTGGCAGCAGTGAAATAAAGAGGCACGTACCTAATAAGAAGTGGGATTGTTTCTGTGATAAGCCTGATCGTGTATTGTTAGGTCTTTAGAATGGGTTTGCAAGAGAAACGTAGGAGAGATTGGAACACTGGGCGAGAACAGTACTCAAAAACACTGTAAACAGAACTCAATGAGCCGTTCAGGTAGGAGTTTGGATGATAGGCTGCTTAATGATGTTTCAGAGGGAAGTATGAATCTGTAAGGAACTGACATGGGGCCATACATGAGATATTCTGACAAAGAGTTTGGCTGCATTCTGTCCATATCCTGAGAACCTGAGTTAGGTTAATTTAAAGGTAATGAGCTGGTTTGTTTAGCAAACAAAATCAGGACAGGATTTCGTTTGAGTGCATGTCTTCAATGAGTGAGGGAAAAATGAAAGTCAAGAAATGAGTGATGCTTGATGGAGGAGGTTTAAGCAAGTTTGTAGTGTGTGCATGCTGAAAGCTCTAATGGCTAAAAAGTTAAAGGTCATTAAACAGAAATCTGGTGCTCTGCACTACAAGAGGAAAGGTACCCTGATGGCAAGATCCCACCCACAGACGGTTCCCTCATGTGTTAATGCAGCTTAATTTGAAAGGAGAAATCCTAAATCAAGCATATTGTTTAATGGGTCCCCGCTGGAAAACAAAAGCCTAGTAATGTGCTTCCAGGGTCAGCCCACAGAGGTCTGCACAACTGTAGTCTAGCAAGCAGTCCGGGCTCTGTTCCAACCTGGCAGCATAAGTTGGCAGCATTGTCCACCGGGCACTGTTTGTGCAGGCATAAAGTACTCCGGAGTGACAGGGTTCTGAATCTTACCCCATGATTCCAGAGAGCCCCTAAGAACAGGAAATGTGTGCCAGGGTCAGAGTCTCTACATGCAGGCCCTAATGGGTCACTGCATGAAACTCCCTGACCCTCCAGATCTTACGATCTTCTGATGTCTTCTTCCACAGATTCCAGAGCCGTAAGTAGCAGAATGTATTGTAGATCTGTCCATTGGGACTGGAATCCATATCTTTGCATTTTGATTCGTATTGGTTTTCTATGGTTGTCTCTGTCTTTTGCAAGAAGTTTCCTTGATGGCAGGTGAGGTCTACATTTATCTGTGTGTCTGAGAAGAAATGTTTAAGTTGTTCTTGGGAATTAGGGTGGTTATGCTAGTAATTAGTGTCTGTAGGCTTTCCTCCAATATTCATGATGTCACTAGCACTGAATATTTTCCCTCTTGTTGAGTGGATCTTAAAACCAATTTGAAAGCTATTGGTTATCAACAAGGTATACATGCCTCTTCTGCACCCTGTTATTGTAACACGAGGGCCTGCTAGTTGGGGTTTCTTTCCTGCCCAGGTCCCACAGTCTTTATGTCCCAAAGAAAATCATACAGAGAGTCTACATTAATGATAAACTGATTGGCCCATTAGCTCAGGCTTCACATTAGATCTTATAACTTACATTAGCCCATTATTCTAGTATATGTTAGGCACATGGTTCAGTACCTTTTTCAGCAAGGCAGGTCACATCCTGCTTCTTCGGCGTCTGGACAGGATTGGAGGAAGAGCTTCCTTCTTCCCTGAATACTCCTGTTCTCATTTCCCCACCTCTACTTCCTGTCTGGTTGTCCCACCTATACTTCCTGCCTGGCTACTGGCCAGTCAGCGTTTATTTAAAACATAATTGGCAGAATACAGAATTGTTCCACACCATGTTATCATGTCATTCCGGTCACTGATGTCATTCATAGGAATCAATACTGGGTAGGAGCATTGTTTGCTTTGCTACTTTGGAAGCTTGCATGCTGTCTTCTGATACCATGAAAGCTAGTTCTCAAGGAGGAAGCAGTCAGGTCGTGTTATGTTCCAAAAACACTATTTCCCTGAAGTCATATAACACCTGACTTTTGCAAACTTTTTGCCTCTTCTTCTGCATAGATTCCTGATCCTTGAGAGGAGGGGCTTGATAGGCACCTCCCATTTAGGACTGAGTGTTCCAAAGTCTCTCACTTTCTGAACATTGTCCAATTATGAGTCTCTATGTAAACCCCCCCATTGTGAAAAGAACCTTCTCTGATGTGGTTTGAACAATGTTAAATACTCAGGAGGTAAAAGCAGGCAGATCTATGTGAGTTCGAGGCCAGCCTTGACTACATAGGGTTTCCTGCCTGCCAGGGCTGCATAATGAGACTGTCTCAAAAAAAAAACAAAAAACAAAAACAAAGGTCCTAAACATTTAACTATTATCCCATTAATATAGTTGTTGAAACAAAGGAAATAAATCTTTTACTTATAGCATACTTGATACATACATTTTTATAATAGTAAAATGTTAGATGTAATTTAAATAATTATCAATTGGGTAATATAAACTCAACTTCTGGTATATCCATTTAAGATAGTTAGCATAAAACAGCAAACTAATGATTCATATTGCAAAGGAATGAATCCAAAATTTAGCACATTGATCAAAATAAACCATAGACAAATTGGCTAGTAGATGATTCTTTTCTGGTTAAAGTCTAAGAGCATTAATAGTGACTGAGAAATAATATCTGTGGTGTCCTAAGTTTGAGGATGGATGGGAAGTTTACTGCAAAAGACTATAGAATAATTTCATTGTGATAGTGGCACAGGGTGACCATTTGTCCAAATCTACCAACATTTACATTTAAACTCTTACCTCAAAAATGTTGATTATATTATCACAGTCTCAATAAAATAAAAGTATTAGTATCAATTATTCATAACTATCAAAACAATAAATATCAGTAATAATCTTCAAATGCTACAAAAACCTTAAGGTAAAGATCTACCATATTATTAATTGCTCCTGGAGAAAACTTAGATTTTAAAATAGTTTCAAATAGCTTGATCTGCAATGTTGCCTATGTACAGAACAAACACATGCACACATACACAAACAAACATGTGCACACACACACACACACACTTCACAAAGGGGGGATAATCTATACCTTATTTTTCTACCTTTTTCTTTTAAGATAATGTTTCCTGATGCTCTGTGGGCTCCTCTACACTCTAAAAATATAATTTTAATAAATACCATACTATTGGTTTTATAATTTATTTTATAAGCTATCCATAATCATTTTTGTTTTGAGACCTGGTTTTTCTTTAGCTTTGGAGTCTATCTTGGAACCAGCTTTTGTAGACCAGGTTGGCCCCGAACTCACAGACATCCACCTGCCTCTGCCTCCCGAGTGCTGGGATTAAAGGTATGCACCACCACCACCTGGCTCCATAATTAATTTTATAAATGTCCCTTGGTAAAAAAAAATCAAAATCATTTTTGGGGTATTCAAACTGACAAATAAAGGGGGTACATCTTTACTACGAACATGTATTTATGGACCACTTGTAAGAAATGGTGTGTCAATTGTCCAGGGTCAGGATAAATGTTTATTAGCCATCCATACTCTCACAGATAATGTAGTATACCAACAAGATAAACACTGCATAAGACTGAAAATATGTGACTATAAATACAGTTCAGGTGGATCAGGAAGGGCTCTCAAAGCTGCGTAGATTGTGCTTAACCGACTCCAGTCTTACCACTAAGTCTTTGAGCTCAGTGTCCTTGATTCACAGAACTCTTCCTTTCTGTAGAGATCACTAACATGGAAGGGATTCGATGCTATATTTTCTTCATTACATTATGAGTGAACACCTGAGATCACCAATCTCACCTGCATTTGAATTATTCAGCCAAAAAAACAAACGCTGTGTGTTGCAGGCACAGAGGTAGCATGGCATTAGTCTTTGGGGAATGTTTCCCGATGCCTCGCAATTTAACATACTGCAACAACACGATGCATCTAATGATTTTTTAAAACAGCTTTCTGCTGAAAGCATAAACAGAAACAAGTTTATTTTGAATCAGAAGCAGCTGCTGCTTCTTCATCAAGGAACGTAGTGAGCTAAAATGATGCAGCAGCCTGGCACTGCCGTCAGAGAGGATGTACATCGTGGAGTTTGTGGGCTGTCAAACACAAGGCCAGTTTACTGCTGCGGCAATTATCAATAAACCGAACAGCTCATCTCCAATTTTATGAGAATAAAAAGTTAAGCCAGTCTGCAAAAGAGTTACAGGAATGGGCTGCACAGATTGTCTTATTTTAATGAATGGACAGGCTGCAGATGTCAGATTATTTTTGTCCTTATATGTGAAATTTGTAAATTTCTTTATCGCTCTGATTTTCTTTGAATTAATCTTTCTTCTTAAAATATACTCATCTCCCTTTGCAAATACATTTCTTGCTGAGTTAAGGCTGTGGGTGATAGTTTAAATGAGATTCCCTTTTAGCCTTCTGTACCACAACACTAATAATAAATGGTGGCACTGTCTTATCAAAGAATTTAGTGCATTAGATTAGATATGAAAAAGAAAAATACTTTGGAAAGGAGCTGTAGTCAGTAAATAACTCTGAAAAATTGAGATGGATGAAAATGTTGAAATGAGGAATTTCTTTCTTTTGGAGTGTTTTATGTATGTAATCATCCTTCCACCTCAGGAATGACTAGAAAGATTCTGGGCTATCATTTCTCTTCATTGTATATATTTGAGCTTTACAATTATATAACTCTACCTTCTTGGCTGACCATAAACATTGCATTCAAAATAAACATAACAAATAAGCATATGTTCTACTAATCTCTGTGTGTGTGTCTCTCTCTCTCAACTCGTTGAAAAGTTGGGGAAATAGTGCAAAGTCCTTACACACCCTTACTTCAGCTTCCTCCATGTTACCATGCAACACAACCACAGAACATTTGTCTAAACTATAAAACAAAGTTTAAATTAGTCTGTCTTTAAAGAATAGTAACTTACAGAATGTGCTGCTAAAACACAACAATAGATCACAAACGAACAGAGGAAACATTAAATGTAGAGAGATTATTGACCTGGGAGAGATGCCTTCCAGCCATGTGGATGTTGAAGTGGTGTGGCTCAGTGGAATTTTCCACGGAGAATGGGGGAACCTAGGATATGGGCAAGGGGTATGGGAACTAGAGAGTATTCTTTCATATTTAAAAACAGATAAGTTGTCAGGCAGTGGTGGTGGCACATGCTTTTAATCCCAGCACTCTGGAGACACAGGCAGGTGGATCTCTGAGTTTGAGGCCAGCCTGGTCTACAGAGTGAATTCCAGGACTGTTACACAGAAAAACCCTGTCTCAAACGCACCCCCTTAGAAAGGAACAAAAAGAACAAAAAGGGAGATAGAGAACAAGGATTTAAGTGTAAATTAACTATGAAAATTTGTACCTTATGAGAATTTGGAAACAGACAAAACACCACGGGCTTGCTTCAGAGAGTTTTCAATGAAATAATTTTGCTGTTATATCACTAGACTGACTATAGCCTGTGTAAATCCAATCAAAATGACTAATTTTTTAAAATGTCTGCCAACCTCGATCCTGCCGTAAGCTGTGAAGATACAATTAAATTTGAGGGAAGTCTTTCTTGGTCTAAACCCTGGTAATTATAATTGTGTTCTCAAACAGTCTCACCTTTGCATAGTTAGCAGATCAGTATGTGACTGGGTCATGTCCTTAGGATATCAATTAATCAAACTGTAGAAACTTTACCGTTTTCTTTAGTACTTTAAGCAAATTTAACACTAGTCTCCTTGAGGATCATGGAAATTTGCTAAAAATGTTAAGTATACTAAGCAATCAATTATTCATGTGCTGGGTTATTAATATCATTTAGAATTTATATAATACACATGCTTTGTAAAACGTCTGAATATAGATAGGTAATGATATGAATATAGATAGGCAACAAGTTGCTAGAATAATTATCAGGAACACTTAGGCTAAGTGGCAATAGCCTGTGGTTCATAAGAGCAAGATATTGATATTGAATGTCCCATAAGGATTATGTAATGTTCCCTTTCAATTTTTGCTTGCAGCAAAATACAGGTACCACATAAATTCCTAAACAAGATATGTTAGTTTATTCCAGAATAACACTGAAATAACACTTCTAACACTGAAATACGAAGTCTTTTAAAAGCAACTAGAACAAAGGTTATAGAACATGTTTCCTATTCAAACTCAGCAAAATCCTAGACCCTCAGTACTGCTTGCACAAGGAACAGCATCTAGCATGCCAGGCAGAACACACAACACAGTGTGTTTTATGCTTGCTTTTTATTTGTTTGTGTGTGTGTGTGTTTCTCCATCAAGAAAACATTTCCAATGAGAAACTCAATGGCAAACACAATCCCCAAGGCTTGTCTCTCTGCAAAATTGTATCACTTATGCAGGACCCATTCAACTTTTTCTTTGGTGGGGGGGCGACTGAGACAGGGTTTCTCTGTGTAGCTTTGAAGCCTGTCCTGGAACTTGTGACTGTAGACTGGCCTTGAACTCCACCTGCCTCTGCCTCCTAAGGGCTGGGATTAAAGGTGTGTGCCATTACTGCATGGCTCAACTTTTACTTTTTGTGGTGCCTCCCTCCACAAACACAGACAGTCCCTCCTCAGAAAGGTCCCCTGCCCTCGTGCGCTAGCATAGTATTTATTGTCCATGTCACTTGCTGGAGCTGCCTATGCTGTATTCTGTCAGTGAGAAAGTTGCCTCTTCTTCCCAAGTAAACTTGGAGATCCCTGACTACAGATCTACTGAACTCACTTGTCGGGGACCAGCCTCAACAAAAACACCTCTTGCCAGAAGTTAAGAGTATGAAGACATGAATATAGTAAAACAGAACAGAACCAGGAGGGAGTTCCAGTGCATACTGAAATTGCCCATGTTTAATTCCCATTTGCTTAAAATACCCTGACCCTAAGAGGTAGGAATAAGATAAAAAAAAAAACTGCATTAGCGTGATACAAGGAAATGAATAGACCAGTTGAAGTTGCAGGCTACATCCATAGTTAAACATTCTGTTGCTAGGACAAAACAAGTCATGCTCACACCCTAGACCAAAACATTCTGTAGGCAAACCACTCCCTGTAATGGTCAACATCGTGCCAATAATGTACGCAGTCAAAATTCTGTTTATGTACTATATCTTTCTTTAATATTTTGTGGATAATTAGGTGTACACATGAGGAAGTTGTTTCTTAAGCAAACATGACATTGTTGGTGAACTTGCTATGATTATGGCTGCTGAAGTCTTCCATGTAGGCAGGGATAACAGACACATTCAACTATTAAACTTAGTTCTGAGACCACACAGACATACACGTGTAGATATATAGACAGCTACGGATACCAGGTAAGGTCTATTCAGATTATTCTAGTTGTGGTCATTCAGGTTGATATTAGGGGTATTAGGATACAGTTACATAAGAGAAGTTCTGGACTGCTATACTGAATAATGGGGTGAGTATGGGTAGCACCCTACTTGACATTATAAAACTAGGAGAAAGGATTTAAGATGCTTTAGCCATAAAGAACTGGTAAGCCTAATAAGGATATGCCTCCTTGTTATCCCACCCTTCAGGAAGCAGAAATTCAAGGCCAGCCTGAACTACCTAGAAAGCCCTTTCTCAAAAAGTGCTTTAATAAGGAAATAAATAAATGAGATAAATGCTTAGTCTGATGCTGTATTGAAACCCACTAGTCTGCAGGCTAACCTGAAAATTAGTTAAAAGTGAAAAGCTACACATTATATGAATGAATCAAAGCATCACACAATACCCTATTAATTCATAAAACTTGTTTGTTTCAGTTTTGAAAATTAAATTTTAATTTAAAAGCAGTCATTGAGACTACTGTCCAGACTTGAAATAATAAAAATTTGTAGCCTTTACTCATTTTTAAATCCCTTGATCTTAGGGTCAGCCTGAAGATGTTTAGAAACCATAGTCTTCATATTATTAAGTAACTATGTTTGAGAAAGATGAAAGATTTTGCATGTGGAATTAAATTAAAAATTGTAGAAGTACATGCACACATATTGCTTTTGTAATAATGTAAAAAGAAGCATGGATCTGAAAGGAACAAAGAGGGGTGCATGGAAAGTTTGAAGGATGAAAGGAGAAATAATGTAATCCCATTACAATCTCAAAAAGTAAAAGGTATACAAAATAAACATAGTATGCCCTTTGTTTTTCAGATTAAAGATATTATTAATTTTCTCCTTTCATTGCCTCTGCAGTCTACTTCTTTTTTTAATAGTTTTTTTCACAGACCTCATAAATCCAGAAGAGAACTGACCCAAACTAGTATGCTGTCCACTAAAAACTAATCTACTTTCCACTTAGGAGTCCCTTACACAAAAGGTAGGCATGCTTTTTGTTTACTTCTTGTACAAAATTATATGTCTGTTGAATTATGTAAAATGTGAAATAGCCACCATAACTAATTTATTCTGTTCCAATAATCAGCTCATAATATCTTCATTCAAGTTCCTTATTAATTATAGGTACTTGATTTGTAATGAATGGCTCCTCAATTGTACCCGGAAAAAGAATCATTATGCTATGCCTTAAGCACCCACAGGTAAAAATAAATAAAGATCTCACTGAAATTATGTGTGCCTTGTAACCAAATGTGAAACTGAGGAAAATTATTTCACTTTAATTATTTATTTTGATTATTTCTGATATCAGAGTAGGATTGCATAATGACTTCCTCAGAACTGTGTTTAATGAACCTATCAAAGGGTTATTTGTTAGTTCACTACCATTTACAAAACTATTTCTCAGCATACATAGTGTAAGATGGAATGTAAGCACAGATCAGAATTGACTGAAAGAAACAATACCATCCAACACAAGCCTCTGGGAACAAGGCAAAAAGAAAAATTTAAACTTGGAGAAACAACAAAAAATTACAGCAATAAGTTTAAGTGTACTTCCTCTAATCAGAAAAAAAGGTTAATCTAAAATCTCTAGACTCCTAAAAATTGAGTTTAAATCGCCTCAAATATAAGAACATGTGAATTCACAATTGATTGAAGAAGAAAGTAAATACCTTGCACCTGGACACCTTCAGGCACCTGTAGAGTCTACAGTGCAGACTCTTACGTGTACAGTAGGTTCTTATACCCTACTGCCACCCAGTTAAGATGCTACTCAGAGTGCACAGCTGTTGTTCAAACAGAAGAGGGAAAAATCCACTTCTCCACTTCTGTCAACAACATGATTACATTAAAATAAAGCATAGTGACATTGTCAGAGCAGGGAAAATGCATAGTGTACTTGATTAAATTATATAAGTGCCATTTGCAGAGTGGAGGAGGCACACGGGTGGTTGTGTGAGCATGAACATATGTATATGTTCAGAACCTTTTTCCCATTCTAAGGAAACAAGGAAATATGTTACCATCTAATACTCCACCTACATGCATCCTCAACAGCACCATTGATATCAATATTTATCAATCTCTAATATTTAATGAAATATGATTAATATACAATGTACTTGATAAATTTACTGGACCCATTCATGCTTTAGCCAAAGCATTACCATAATGAAGATTCTAAATATTATACTTTTCATAATCATAACTCATTGTTTTTCTTTTTGTTTTGCTTTGTGATGAGAACATAAGACACAAGATCTATGGTATTGACATAGGGTAAAGTATATTGACTACAGGTCCTGTGTTGATATCAGTCCTTATATTCACCTTCATAACTAAATGTAATTTTTCATCTTGTTTCCTAATTATGATCTAGGTGGCAGAATTCTGTGAGAATAGCATGAATGTTTTGTCTCCTTCTAAAGTAATTACAGGATGTGTTTTTTTTTCATTTTTAGTATTTTATAAAATAAATGGATAATTACCTCATTCTCAACCCTTTCCCTCTCCTCTTCCCAACTTCACCTATGGACTCTCCTCATCCCAGCCCCTCTCTCTCTCTTAATTGTATGACCTCTGACTTTTATTTTCTAGATTTAATTGTCTGCAGGATGAGTTTAAACCCAGAGATGTGATATCCAGGCCAATGAAAATCATGAAAAATTTACTACCATGTCCAGACCTCATATTACTATCAATTTCCGCTGGAGATTCTGTTAAAATAATCAAAAACCTTACAGATAATTATACCAATGACTTACAAAGAAGGAAAGCCACATAAGAGCTTGTGGGCAAGCATGCAGAAAGAAGGAACAAAACCCTTTCTGACTAGGATCACTGAGTGTAGAAACGCTGAGCAGAACAGAAATATGCAAATTGGTAAAAAAAATTCCAAGGGGGAATCATTTTCCTTTCTTTCCTCCTCATGCTGAGAACATTTCTTTTTCAAATATCATGGTCACTAGAGGTTGAAGATCCACTAAAAAGCATATTTCAGCACAATTGTATGTCAAATCTTGCTATAGAATGTGTGCAGGTCTTCAAGGATATTGATACCTTTGAGAAAGGATGTGTGCTAACAAACAACCCATGCTGGTGATGCAAGTTAATTGCATCATTATGTTGTGATAAAACAATGCAATTAGCACATCTCAATGTACAGTGATCTCAGGGTGGGCATCTAATTAACTCAGGTCAGTAGCCTCCTTTTTAGATAGGGTTTTCAGTCTGTTCCCAAGATAACTTTATATGGTTGTCTCTCTCCTGAAGTGCAAGGAAAAATTTCAAAGAAATAAGGCAATTTTGAAAAGGTTAGGGGAAAACTCATGTCTCAACTCAATTTAGAGAATGCTGTTCTGGCAGACCTCTTCCACAGCATTGTGGAAATATTTTATAAATTGTGCAGAATGGTGAAAATATGCTAATTTTTTCCAAGTTTTTCCATAAGCATCTCATTCACTGATTACGTGAGGCCATTAGTGTTGACTATAGTCTTGGAATTATTAGAAGGCATGAAAATCACATTTGATAAAGGTGTATTCAAAACTGAGATTAGCAGACCATCAAAAGTACAGAGAAGCCAAGCATGTAATTTTAGAAAACATGAAATGTTTTTAAAAATTAGCAGGCAGATAGGTTTAGATATACAAAGAAAAGTGTTAATGTCATAGATGGATCCTTTTAAAAATTCATTTGATATCCTGAATTTTCAAAAGGCAACACCAAACAGAAATATCAGAGCAGTCAACATTTATTGGTTCTTGTGTGACTCCTCCAATGGAAGCTGGGAACGATTTTGGAAATTACCAAGAATTTATCAACTGCTTCTCTAAACATTTGTCACAACTCTGCATAATCATTTCTAAAACTGTCCCACAATGAAGTAAACTGCTTAGAAATAGGAAACAAGCCCAAGCTCACCTTTACACCCCTTTACACTTCAATAATTTATCACCAAGTTGTTAGTTTCCAAGAAAAAAATGGTTGAAAAACAGAGAATTTATAAATATCATTGCAAAAAAGTTACACTATTTATCATAACACTCAGGTATTGGTCTTTTGCACTTACTTCAAAGGAGCCTATTCTTAAGTTTATATAACAGGCAAATTTAAAGACTATCAGAATAATGCTGACTCTCACATGTGTGGAATGCTCATCCAATTTATCATAATGAAATGTTGCCAGTTGAGAAAGTCATGAAGTAGATTTGATTGAGCATAGCCAGGGAAGTTGATATAGATGCTGGGAGAAATCTTGAACTGATAGACAGAACACAGCACCCTAATACAAATCAGATAATTCACTACTATTGGCACTCCTGGTGTGGGAAATTTGAAACTAAATAATGTCTGTTTACACAAACTTAATGCCTGAATCTTCAAACTCAGTTAATGATTTGGGGTGGGGGGCACTAAACTAGCATTTAGATATAGGCCTCTCAGTCATTAACCAAAGCTTTGGTAAATGCAGGAAAGAGCCTAGTCCTGAATGGGCTTAGATATTGACAAAATTCAAAACAGAATTTATCAGTGGCAAAAAACATTATGCCAAAACTGATGATAGCAGAATGGAATAGGATCTTCCAAATACATCACACGTACAACATAGAGCTTTAAATATGACACAGTTTTGACTTGAATCTTGGGAGACTCAGTCCTAACCGAGTCTTCAATTGTTTAATTTAGATTTCCAGTCAGGATTGGTTCCACAATGAAAGAGATGAGAGTCTGTTAATGGGAGCTAGCAACTCTACTGCTTAACAGAAAATATACATGAAGATGAGGAACTTGGCTGAAAAGGGTTTCAACTTTTACTTCTCCAGACACATCTGTTCTTTAGTATGTACACCAATACTCCAGATTAAAAAGGCATATAAATAGCAAACAGTGAGACATCTTTTGCTTCAAATTAATTCATTACACCATATTAAATTCTTCAGCCTGGCAAGGGCCAGATCTACTTCCATTCCTCTATGAAGTTCATGAACTACAGATGGACATTTGGATACTCCAAACCTAGAATACTTAAATACTCAAATCTTAGACTTAGAATACATTCTGTCTCTTCAATGCAAACACAAACATGTTTCCTTGGGGCTTGATGTATGTGTATTTGGACCCATATTTGGTAGTCTTCCAGCCTTGATAAACCCTACTTCCTGGCATCTCTTGGCAAGATCCCCTCTACTTCTTTCTTCCCTGCTTTTGAGCGGATTATCTGGGACAGGGGACATTTACAACATTGTCTCTCCTAAGTCGGCCTGACTGTGTAAGTCTGGAATGATGAGTTACCAGAGACTGAGTAGACACACTTTAGTAGATACCCTGAGCTCATGGCTCATTGTCAAGACAGTACAAACCGTCTCCATGTTTCCTCTTTATATTTCTTTTTTTTTTTATTGAGCTCTACATTTTTCTCTGCTTTCCTCCCTGCCTCTCCCCTCCCC
>LOJH01029352.1:0-17448 GCA_001685095.1 Ellobius talpinus
TGATTTCTTTGGGACTTAATGACTGTGGGAACCGGGCAGGACAGAAACCTCAGACAACAGAGATACCAGTGGTCAGTGCTGGATGAGGTGTAGAGGCAGTTGAGGTTATCTTGTTGAGCAATGGCTGGACTTCTTCCTCTCTTTGTTCCCACATTCTTCCAAGCTCTGAAAGATAGCATAGGCTAAGGCAACCTAGTCAAGGCTAAGGGGATCTCTTTGGCAGAAGTCAGGAGGGATACAGTGCATCTCTATCCCCAGCCTTTTAAGCCCCTTTGGGATACTACCTTTGGGGAGACACTGGATGATGAAAGTAATACAGCTTCCCCTTCTGTATCCCTTAGATGCCTGCATGGGGACATAGACAATGACTTCCCTGGCCCCCAAATACCTACTGAGTTCAACACTGCTTGTCTTTACAAGTATGTGAGATTTTAATTTCCACAAATATGTTTGCCTGAGGTTGTTGGTCTTGAAAATACCCTGCTGGTGTGGGAAGTCCTTCTGTCTATGTGTTGCTTTTCTTGGTTAATGAATAAATCTTTTTCGGCCAGTGGCTTACAGAATAGGGCAAGGAGGGAATTCCAAGCAAATAGAGGATAGAGACAGTAGGAGGAGGGAGAAGCCATGTAGCCCCATCAGAGACAGATGCCAGAGGGAACTTTACCCGGTAAGTCACAGATAAGCGACAATACACAGATTGATAGAAATGGGTTAATTTAAGGTATAAGAGTAAGCTAGAAATATGCTTAAGCTATTGGCTAAACAGTATTGCAAGTAATATAGTTTCTGAGTGATCATTTTGGGGTCTGGGCAGCCAGGAACGAATAAACAGCCTCCATCAACACCCTGCTTTATTTTCTTTCCTGCAGCTTTGATCTGAGAGCCAAGCACTGACTAAATACTGAGCAAAATTATAGAGGTGTGGGGAAAAAAATTCTCCTCCAGGGGCTATCCAGGCAGATTGTGCCACGTCTTTCTTTCTAGGACCTTTCTGCCAATGGCAGTCTATTTATACACAGGTATGTTATAGATGGCTATAAGGTTCTACACATGTATGTGCAAATGTAGGAGTATGCATGGATGCACAGAGGTATGTTGTAGGTGTGTGCAAGCATGCTGTATGAACATGTGTACATGCATGTCTGATTCTTTGCATGAGTATATATACATAGATGTGTGCACATGGTCAATTGGGTGTAGGTGTACTGGTTCACACATATGTACAGGGGCTTGTCAATCATGTGGAAGTGTAGATAGAATGAAAGTGTGTGGGCACATACAGGTGTGTATCCGAAGCCAAGTTTGGATGGGTAACCTTGAAACGAGGTTGAATCTGATTGGCGGAAAGGGAGAATATTGACCAGAGGGCAGGCAGTTTTCCTTCCTGAGGGAATTCATCTCTCTATGAGCAGGGGGTTTCATGAGAGTGTTCCAAACAGGTGTCCACCTGCTCCTGGGACACTGAGCCATGGACACCTATGTCCCTGTGTTGTTAAACAAAGCAAGGCATGTGGACAGCCCCTGTGGTGCATCTACTGGGTACTCAGAATGTAAATAACCTTGGTAAACAAATGTGACAGGCGGAGTAATTCATTTCCTGACATGTAATTACAGGGCTCCTCAAGCAAATTATGGACAGTTTAATCTGAAGTTTTGAGAAAAGCAATAGTGAGCACAGTACAGACGGTTGCCCAGAGTTTCCATTCCCCCTCAGAGGGATAGTCTCCCTCTTTAAATTGCCATCGTGTCTGCTGCAGAGACTAGAAGGAAACAACAGTCATGAAGTCTGCTGTGCAGGCACAGTGTCTGACCTCCACCTTCCTTTCTTTCTATTCTCTGCATGGACTTGGGTGAGTCTCCCAAATATCCACAGCCACCTAGGGTCGGTTGCACAGTGTTCCAGCTCCTCTTCCACCTTCTCATGGTTAGAGCAATGACTTCCTTTTGGCTGCCTGTGGTTGCAATGAGACGCTGCCTACAAGGGTTTGGATGAAGAGTTCTTTTGCTCTTCGATTACTTATCAATCCAGTTAAAATTTTCAAAATGATAATAGATGTTAAATAAGTGTATTTTAAAAGAAGTCTTTTGTATTCATATAATTTTGATGTTCATTGAAAATGACACCACACCACATGGCTGAGTGCTGCCAGAGGCACCTGGATTCATTACATATCTGATTCAAATTGATTTTGGTACCTATGCATTTAGAAATCTTTTGCAATTGACAGATTTTCATACATTGCTATTTAGTTACCTGACTCCATATTGGATCCCAACAATCCTGAATTCAAGATGCTGGGGTCTAGATCACCTGCTGTTATGGGGCAGAGCACAGATCTACTGCATGGACAAAATCATGCTGGTAAAAACTCGACAGAAGGCAGAACTTTTGTGGGCAACACCCAAGCTTGTCTCATCCCAGTCTCCAAACTGGGGACAGATAACATCTACCAGAAGTGAGTGCTGGCCAAATGCTTTTAACTTTAAAAGCAACACAGAAATGGGGAGCTTGACCAGCCAGGAGAGGAAGTTCAGGGACAATCTCAGAGAGATCAGCTAGGTGTGCAGATCACCATATTCACAATGAGCGGGACCATCAGCATCAGATAGGGGAGTCATAGCTCAGGACGGAGAGGCACAGAGGATCCTCACTGCTCTTCCAATAGTGGACATTTTAGAGCACAGTTATGAGCAGTGAGCTATACAAAGGATGTGTGGCGGGTTTGCAAAATGAGGGGAATTCAGGGAAATCTCTCTCTTCTTAACACTTGACTGAAACAGTTGGGGAGAAATTTTCAAAAAGCTCCTTGTAGAGTTTCTGTTTGGGCTACCTGAGACCCTCTATGAAACAGACTCATGGGAAACCTGGCCATCTGACTGCTGGGTTCACTCAGTACTTAGCAAGACAGGAACTTGGTCACAGCCAGAATCTGCAGGGGAACCTAAACACATGCTCCCAGAAGTAAACAAGACATTTGGAAGGATCTCACAAGGTCTCACAAGCTTCATATCCAGCTCCTGAAGGATTACCCAGAGGTGAGGCCAGGAGCTGAGGGTCTGTCTGTGAAACAGCCCCCACTGACTGGACCAACATCTGTAAGGTAACCCAGTTGCCCAAAGGAAAACACAGGGGGTGATGAGCAGAGTCCGTGACCATAGAGGAGTATTCAGGAACAGGACAGGCTTCAAGTGCCTGAGACAGTTGAGCAAATGGGCCAGGCTGCCTTAGCACCACCCACTCTTTCCAGCTCCCTCCTCTTACTGACTACTGCCTGTCAATTTATCAGGCTAGCTCCTCTTGTTTCCTTCTGTCATTCCCCTCTCCCAAGGCCGTCCAGGTCTGTGATGTTTCTGTACTTCAGCCTCCTCAGATGTGGACTGGATCATTTTATGCTAGCTTTACCCTTTTGTTTTTAGCTGATGTCTAGCAAGATATACTTCATCTTTCCCTCTTTTGGTTTTACCTTCCACCACCTATATACATTCCTCCGTTACTGTTTCTTTATCAACTGAACACTAATTACAGATCGTATCCTATGTTTTTCCTTTTCATTCATACCCCACAGTAAGTATTACTGGATAGCAATATCAGGGCTCCTTTGATTTCTAAAATGATTGGACTGGGGGTGATTGATTTGTATTTTCACAGTGGCCCTACCCTTTGAAAGAGAATAGTTTTTTCCTCCCCCAGAAAGAATTCAACTCTTAGGGGAATGCTGGGTGTTACGTGTGGGGCCCTGAAAGTCACGCTAGCTGAGGAAACGGACACCCCAATCCTATTATACCAGCCCTGATTGGACGTTGTAAACCTTTCCAGGGAATGATTACCTCAAAACCATCTGCACAAACCTCAATTACAAAACACAAGAAGCATATCAACCAAAGCATCACAACTATCCCTCAATTTACCAGTCTCACAGCATGGTCTGCATTAAGAGTGGGTTAGATGGGACCTAGATAAATAATGAAAAAGAATGGATATGTGTTCAAAGGCATTAAAGAGGGTGCAAAGACATCCAGAATGTCTCCAAAGAGAGCAGACAATTAAATGAAATAAGGAAGTCAATACAGTGTTTGGAAACAGAATTCAATAAAGTAATAAACATACTGGGGGGAAAAGCCCAATTGAAATATTGGAAATAGGAAAGTCATTAAGTCAAATAAAAAAACTCTGCAATGCATCATCAATAGAATGAATCATGGGGAGGACAGAATCACAGGTTTGAAGATAGAAAAGAAGATCTGGACTGCTCAGGCAATAACAAAAAATAATTTAAGAAAAAGTATGAGATCTACAGGACACATGGAAAGACCAGTTCTGTGAATCACAGGCATGCAAGAAAAAGAAGAATTTTGTGCTAAAGGCAGAGAAAATTCTTTCAAAAATCTTGATCAGACAATTTCCCAAGTCTAGATAAAAAATGTGCCCATTTAAGTACAGGAGGCATTTGAACACCAAATAGATAAGACCAAAAATAAGATGCATCCATACTGTATTATAATTAAAACATTAAATATGAAGAATAAACAAGAAAATTCACATATAAAGGCAAGCCCATCAGAATAATATAAGATTTCTCGACAGAAACTTTAAAATTCAGGATGACTTAGAATGATGGACTTGAAGTTCTGACTCATCTCTTTTGACTAGTTTTGCTTTGAATTCTATGTTATTGATTTTTAGAACACTTTCTACATCTCTTCCAGCTCCATTTGGTTGAAAAGCCTTCTTCACTCCTTTGCCCTAAGGGCAGCATCTGTCTTTGGTAGTGAGGTGAATTTCTTTTAAGAAGCTGCCAGACCAGACTATTGTACCCAACATAACCACCTGCCATGATAGAAAAAGAAAGCAAAGACACCCCGATATAATCAAGCTAAAGAAATTCATGCCTCCAGAAGATACCTGAAGAAAATCCTCTAGGTAGCCAAAGAGAAGATAAACACATCCACAAAGTCACAGAACAGAATAAGTCATGCCTGATCAGCAGCCAGACAAATAAGGAGTAGGAAAACACCTAAACTTGTCGATTCACCAACAAAGTAACAAGAAATAATGCACACCTTTTGACAATAGCTATAAATGTTACTGGTCAAAATTTCCCAATTAAAAGGCACAGATTAGAGTAAAGAATAGGATCTATATATTTATCATCTCAAAGATATTCACTTCACTACCAAAGACAGATGCTACCCTAGGGCAGAAGAATAAAGAAGACTTTTCAACCAAATGGAGCTAGACGAGATGTAGATATTATTATTCTAATAATCAGTAACATATAATTCAAAGCAAAACTAGTCAAAAAGGATGAAGAAGTTCACTTGCATTATTTAAGGGACCAATCCCTTTGGAAGACATGACAGTTCTAAACATGTATAAACTCAATATGGGTGCACCCAATTTATAAACATTTCTTAGAGGTAAATAAACAGATTAATCCAAACATAGTAGCAGTTGGTGACTTGGCTGTCCTATTCTCTACAATCAACAGGTCATTCTGCCAAAAATTCAAAGAGACATTAGAATGCAATGATACCAAAGAGGAAATGGGTCAGCAGACCTCTATAGGGGAGTCTACCCAAACACTGAAGAATATATTCTTCTTCAATAGCCCCATGGGACTTTCTCTAAATAGACCATAGATTACGACACAAAGCAATTCTCAAAAAATCAAGAAAATTTTCACCCTAGAGGCCATCAAGCTGGGAAAAGCATCCAATACTATCCCCATAGGAACATTTTCTCCTGATCATGAAAGAGAGGTGGACAGAGGCATATAATGGAGAAGGAAGCACCCCACTGGTACTCAGTAAGTCCTCAGGATACCACTTCAAACTCACCTGACCAGGCATGACAGTGAGTTCACCATTCAACAACAGACATACATAAAAAGTCCCTAAAAAGAAACAAGCTTGTGGATGAGTCTGTTGGTGACCTAGCCAGTTCTACATTCAGAATTGCTGTGGGGGAGTGGGTAGGATCTGGGATGAAAAAGGATAAAAGGCTCCACCTGGAGATGCTATGCATCTAGCTGAGAACATTGGCATCAGGCAATGCCTCAAGTGAGTGAAGGAAACTAGGAGCCTGTGATAAGGGCACAGAGGTCATCATGATGGGTTTCTAACCATGCTCTATTTCAGGATGGAAGCAGGCATTCCTCAGCCAACAGGAGCCCTGTCTTCTGGTGGATTTCTGCCAAGTCTCTCCAGAAATATCCTTCACCAAAAAAATTGTGTTCTTCAATGTTCTAGCAAATATCTAGGATAGTTCACACTCGGTGATTGGTTTATGCAAGGAATAAATGGTTGACTTCCTGGCTTCAATGAGAGACTTGAAACTGTCCTGGATCCTGACACCCCACAGGGTCACTAAATATTTGGTCACAGGAACATAACATCCTGTGTTCTGGAGAATGTTCTTCAAGGAGCCACCAGGGCAAAAATCTGAAGATGAGCTCATCAGAGCTTTCTTGTAGATCAGAGAAAAGCAAAAATCCAGGGGCGAGAATTATATAGTGTGACTTCCTTTCAAACTTTCACAAGGAGAGATAAAGGATGCAGGCTCCACCTGGTCCCTACCCTCTTCCCTGAGTTTTTGCTGTTCTTGAAAAAAGAATTACTCACCAGAACTTTCTGCATTCAGTCTGCTGCTGTGTCAGGCTCCTCCATTATGGTGACCTGGCTCATTTTTATTTCCTCATGAAGGGAGAAAAACACCATGTAATTATGGCAAAACAGAGGTAACAATATAGTTATTAGGTGGGGTACTGATCTTCAGCTATTTGATTTGTCCACACTAAAACTTACCAACTTTTGGCCATTCTTGCTCTGATACTCTACAAAACTTTATCACCAGAGAACTACCTCAATGGAAACCTGATTTTGGCAGTCCACTCAAGTGACCTCAGGGGCTGTGACATCTGCAGGAGTCCCCTGATAGGTTCCCATATTCCTTCCACTTCTCATAGATTTTCTGGCTGTTATCTACCCATTGTAGCAAGGACTGAGGCTATGACCCCCAATCTCTGCTCCTCATGATTCTCATCAGGAAAGTCTCAATCCCCATTACATCTGGGAGACACATTACAGCACTTACTATGCCTTCTGTGATCCCTTCTCTAGTCCCAGACCAAGATATTGTGACTTGTGGGTTTCCTCAGAAGACACATTTCTAAGAATCATCTATCTGTCTGAGCGGGTGATTCTCCTGTCTAAATCTCTCCTCTTCTATGTATCCCTGGTTCAGCACACAACAGTGGTCAGAATCTATTTATTGACCCAAATTGAATGGACATAAAATGACACCATGGCACAGTGTGTTACATATGCCCTGGAGTGATGGAACTGTGTACCGGGCTTTGGAAAGACTTGCCCTAGACTCATGGGGTCGTTTGCAATTGATGAGAGCCTGAGGATGAGAAAAAACTATGGACAGAAAAGACTGGAGCAGAAGAGGGGAGGATGCATCTTTGCCATGAACAGAGTTTATGGAGGAGTAACAGTCCTCACCAAGGTGGAGTATGGGGTCAACAGATTTGGTCTAGGTACCTGCACTGACACACATGTTTTTCATCTTGTAGGGAGCCTGATGTTCTGCAACTACATGCACCCTGGCTTCATAAACGCTGAAGGTACAGCATTCGTCATGAGGCAGCAGCATCTTGTGGTATCAAGACAGAGCCCTGGTTGTTTCTTGATATCACATCTCATGGTAGTTCTTCCACATGATGGTACCATCACCAAGAGTTCTTGAAATTCTGAATTCTTTTCTGGAAAATACAGCCAGTTCTACATCCATCCGATAGTTGTCACCGATAGGAGCAGACTTGGGATACCAGAATCACCAGCACATGGGTGCTCCCACTTGCTCTTAGGATTATTACCTTCGAGGGCACTTTGCTGGCTGTCTCCTGACATCACCACAGTGATGTTGACCGTGAGACAGAGCCACTGGGCTGCTGTGCATTGTGGAACTCTGGTTGCCAGCTTTCAGGATATGGACGATCTGCATCCCTCCAGGGGCCCAATGCGGACAGCTCATTGGCAAGAGACAACATTTTCCTGACCCCTGTGGCCAACTGCCATGGGTACTGTTCCTGGCTGTCTTGGAGTTTGAGAACTGGCCCCAAGGAGGCCAGCTCGCCATCAGCTGAGGACTGCGACCGAGAGGGGGAGATAGATGAAGGTAGCCTGGTGTTTTAGGAAGGAATGCCATATGGCCTTCCTTGATCTTTGCTTTTCTTCTTAAAACCCACCCAGAGAAGCATCAGCGTGTGAACAGCGAGGAGCACCCCAGACTGCATTTCACAGTACACAGGGCCTTTTGTTTTTAAATGGAGGTCGACAGATTATGGTCCACTTAGCATGCAGCACCGTGGTACTTTATTTCAACGTTATATGACATCGTGGGGGACACTTTATGCTGCTGTTGTCTGCGGTTCTGAACATTGCCTGCTCAATCAGCTTCATCATGGAGTCAACTTCTACCACACATCAAAGGCTGATAAGGGTTTCTGTTGTTGTTTTTTAACTTCGCTTGCTTAAAATGATTTCCCTCCAGATCAAGATGCAGAGCACAAAATATTAATCAGTTTAAATAAATATCAAGACTACCCAAATAATATGAATAATTGGCACGGACTAGAGCCTACCGCCCAGTGCCCAGCAGCTGGTCACGCTGGCGCGTGGCACCCTCTCAACAGTCTTTGAGATAATGACTTTGGCATCTGCCGATGAGCGCTCGCTACTGCCCACAGAATTTACAACTCGCAAGTGGGAAACAGAGGCTCTGACAGAACTTTTTATGCGAGGTCTTTGAAATTTATTAATGTAATGCAAACACAAGCCTTCCAACCCATTAAATTGTTGATGTTATGCGAATCCACTCTGGAATTGCAGCCCCTCATTAACATTATTTGCATGTTAATCTGCATCTTTTTAATTAGTGATATTATTTATGCACATAATTTCTGCCTACTGGTGCCAAGGCTGAAGCGCATTAATTAATCTACTGAGATGCCAAACTGTTTATTTTCCCCCGTACTTTTATTTGTTTACATGGTGTTTTGGATTCAGGGAAAATAAAAAAGAGCCCAAAGAATAAAAGCAGAAAGACAAGATTAACTAAAAGCTCTTTTTGTTTTCATAATTTAAATTGTAATATTAGCCAAATGTTGTGTTTCTTCCCTTAGAGATCGGTTATTCAGTTACATTACCTTGATGTATTATTAAAATTTATAATGGGCTCTGGAGGCTTCTGTTAGTTCTCGCCTTCATTTACAGAATATACTCAATGTTATTTTAATCTTCCTACAACGCTTCCATGCATAGGCAATGATGAGCCTTCCCTTGCGAATCGCCAGCATGCGCCACTTTGCACAACTGATAAACATTTAAATAAGCCCTTTCAGGAAAGAATAGTGTGGAAAATCATTAACCCATTGATGGAGTCGGCTACGTCTCTGTAACTCATCCTTCCTTAAACTAGGTCAATGGTAAAATGTACCTGACCTGGGGCTGCTGAAGGGTCCTCATCCTTGAAGTTGTAGTTAAGAGACATGATCAAGACCTGCCTGTCCGTGTGTGTGTGTGTGTGTGTGTGTGTGTGTGTTGTTTATGTGATACACACAGCACTAAAACTGAAAATGTGTGATAAAAAATGTTCTATAGTCTCTATGCTAAATACTGGTTGTGTGACTCTGAGCCTTGTAGTAAATAAAGCATAATTTAAGAACAGTAAAGAGGCATGTTCCCCAACCATTATCACCTGGCTTCTACTATCAACACCACATCAAAAGAGCATCCTCTGAGCTGTGTGTAAAGATGCCCAGTAAGTATACGTGAATAGGGAGAAAACGATTCTTTTCCAACTTTCATTTCCCAGGGATGCACGTACCATCTCTGCCCATCCAAGAAAAACCTGCCAAGAAAGCTGCCAGCCACCCATAAGTTCCTCCTCTTTCAAAATGACCTCATATGGCACAAGTGACTAACCAATCATAAGAGTGGTCCCCTATTTAATCAGGGGGCTGAAATCTATTGGGCGTGGTGCCATGGCAGAATGAAGTTAGACGGAGTTCCTTCTGGCTGACACTGTTTGAACAGCACAGGACGCCAGGCTGTTCATTTGTGTAATGACTGAATCACGGGCTGCCTCCTGGTTCATGGAAGGGTCAAGAAGGAGGATTCGGTTGGAGGGGGAGAGTGGAGTAGAAACATAAGGATGAGGCAGGAAGTTGGAGGACAAGGGTCCAGGTCAGGGGCACATGCGCCTTAGCAATGCCTTTAAAACATGTTGTACTTCTGTTTCTCACAGCATAATGATCTGTTTGCTGTACGGCTGCCATCCTGGAGTCTCTTTTGCATTTTCATTCATTAGCTTTTGTTTCGTGGGATGCCTTTGGTTTTTACCAAGTGATGCATGATGGGTATATCTCAAGGACTGCTTGCCTCCTCTGCTTCCAGACTGGTGGAGACATGGGTCAGTGCATGGGTCTGTGGTAGCAGGTGTCACCAGGAAACTTTGGACAAGTGAACTGCACTCAGTAATATCTATCTCCTTATTTTAAAACCTCCTGGGTAATTGCATAAGAAAACTGTCCAGAATAAGATGAGCCAATCAGAGGAGGAATTTTTTTTATAATCCTGTGAAAAACTTTAAACACATTACATCTTCTCTGTGTGTGAGCGTGCATGCGTGTTTATGAGAGTGTGTGCAAGTATTGTATAAGAGAGTGTGTGAATGTTTGTTTGAATGCATGTGTATGAGAGTGTGTGAGAATGTGTGAGTGTGCATGTGAGCATGATAAAGTGTGTGTGTGAGAGAGTGTATGTGTGAGAGCTAGTGTGTGTGTGTGTGAGAGAGAGACAGAGAGAGACAGAGAGAGACAGAGAAACACGGAGAGATGCAGCCCACCATGAAATTATGAAGGAGCACCTGAGGGAGTGAGTGCTCCCTCTTCCATGTTGGTCTTGGGACCCCAGCTCAGGTCATCAGGTGTGGCGACATGTGCTTTGATCTCTGAGCCAACTCCCTGGCTCTGAATAGCTTCCAAAGTTACCTTATTATGGCAATATTTTTTTTGCAATTGAGAGTATATGAAGAAAAAATTAGACACAAGAACATTGTGTTCTGTACAAAACTAAGAGGTGACGGATTTTCTGGGTGTACATTTGCATTGTGTGTTGTGCACATTCAGGTGTGTGTGCAGGTGCACACTACGGCATATTAATCAATTGGGTGAAGTGTGCGATCACTCGCCTGAAGGTGAGTTCATGTGTTATCAATCACATGAAACACACTAAGGTGTGTTTCAGTCATGACAAGCACACCACAGCGTGTTTTTCTGGACACTCTTCCTACAGTAACATGCTGTTAACCCGGCAGACCACCTATCCTATGTGTTCCTCTGTTTCCGGTTCTTCATCATTCAGGGACTGGTCAGCTCATCTGCACGCTCACTAAGCATCTTCTGTTCCAATGAGGCTGTGGCTCATGGTGGCATGTTATGGCAGAATATGCAGTATCACTGGCGTGAAAACTTCATGGCCATCTCAGAAACAGGCCTTTGGCTATGCCCCTGCCACTTTGTTTTCTTGTTGGTGATCCCAAGATGGGGTGGTGGATCTGCAGAAGCTCTCATGTCAATGTGGCAGACAGGCATAGGAAGTCAAGACGGGTGGACACGGAAGGAACTATTTCATCTTTTTCTTATGAGGTCACAGTCCATGTGTGCATGCATGTGTGTGTATGTGTGTGCATGCATGTGTGTGTGCGCATGTGTGTGTCACTAGAGATGGAACCTGGATGCTAGGCTAGGACTCTATTAACCAGGTTTTCCCAGCCTGAGTGTGACTTTCCAAAAGGACTTTCCATTTTGTAAAAATATCTTCTCACATGGTTCCTAGGCTCTTTGGTCATTCAGCCATTAACAAAATTTTTTACTTATTTGTATTTCAAGAATTTGTGAGAGGCTGTGAGCAGGGCAAACAGGACAGAACTCTCGAGGTTTTGGGAACTTTAAGTCATCGTATACAGCCTTTTTGGCAGCTGCCTTTATAAAATTGAGATGCCATTGGATAGAGCTGATAGCAGCATACTCTCGTGACCTAAGTAAAAGGAGTCGGTGTGTCCCCTCAGACCTCACGTTAGTGTGGACAGAAGATACCTCACTGCGTGGTCTTTATTGGAATGACTGGGATTCTGAAAACATCTGTGAAACCCTGATAGGGAGCTGACCTTCCCTAGGCACCTCCCCCTCTTGCTGAGGACCTTCTTGGTGATGAATTGTGCTGCACCTCCCTACCCATGGGTGTGCGCGGTCACAGGGTGACATCGCCGCTTGGTGGTTTGGTTTACAGCCCCTTTAATTATAACCCATCCCTAAAGCACTCACAAGATGGTCTTAAGTACAGCTGACCCTTTTTTATTTAATTTCATTCACCCTTAGTGTTTGGAGGCTCTCCAGTGAAGCACTTCAGAAAATTCAATAGGATTCCTGTTCCAATTAATATAGGACCCAATACCGGGGGAGATGAAGCTCCAAGCTCAGGCTATTGTAGACACTCCAGCACAGGAGGCAGCCGCAGTGGGAGCACATGGAGGCCATGAAACATGGGACTCTGAATAGCGTGTCACCGTGAATAGCGTGTCACCAGGGCATCCTCCCTTACTGAAGGCAAGAAGCTTTCTAAAGTCATGTGCTGCATTGTTAGCCGTCGTATGAGGCCCTGGGACTCCTCGTGTAGTTGGAGTATGATTGGCTTTCCTCTGCTTCCATTATACAAATTGAACTGATCCTGAGATTCCCTTTAGGTTTTGCTTTATTCTACTCTGGCCTGGCTCCAGATGCAGAGCTGGCTCTCGGGGAAACACAGTGCTTTAGACTCTGAGTGCTGCTGTCCAGCTTTGCCTCATGATTTGGGGCATCCTACGAGTGGCTGAATATTGTCTTTAAAAATGATGGGCTCGAGTGGTTTGAGGGATTTCTAACTCAGGGTAATAATGGTTTTCTAAGTAAAAGAACGGCTTGCTAAGTTGAAGGATAGTATTAAGGGGCTGGGGGAGGACAGTGGTGGTACACACCTACGCCGTCAGTATTCTGGAGGCTGAGACCAGATAGATAACCACCATTTCAAAGCAATCCTGGGCTACATAGTGAGTTTCAAGTAACTGTGGCTACATATAGATCCTGTTTTAACACAAAACCAAACAGTCAAAGTTAGTGTTAATCTGTTACCACGTGAGCCACAGTTTCAAATATGTATCACCAGCTACAATCTCCATATTCCACCCTGGAAGTCTACCCAACATGCATGCCTCCATATTTTCACATATCATATCCCACAGAAGTTCCAGACAGAAAAACAGAAGCCCAGCCACCCGCTGACCTCCTAGATCCTGCTAACATTGTTGTTTCATTAACAAAGCGTTTTTGACTGTCATAACCCATCAGCATGGTCGTTCTTTCCCAAGGCTGCTTTTTATAAATCACGGCACAACAGCACATTATGTTGCAAGGAATGAAAAGCAAAGCCATTCTCTGTCAACTGGAATTAACTGCCAGGAAAGGGTGGTCTTCAGAAGGAAGGGGGGTCAATTAACATATGGAAACCTGTCCTCTGATATTGGTCTATGCTTGTGGACACAGGAAACTGAACAGTGTGTATCCAGGCAGAGACTCAAGTTGCTTGAAATGCTTCCTCACTGGAGCAGCTGGTTAATAAGTGGTGCTGTTTGAATGATGCCATTGTTCTGGTTTCCAATCATATGTGGGATGGGTGCCACATACAAGGACATCCCTGAGCAGTACATACCAAGAACTTGAACTTGCTGAATGAAGCCAGATCTGTTACAGCAACTTGTGACTTCCACTCGGGCCCTAACCCCCTGCTCACCCCCTAGGTGTGGTGGATGGGAGTGCAGGCAGGTAGCATTTGCTCTGCATTCCAAGCTGGACTGACGTTTGTGTGAGGCTTCCTCTGTAAATAGAAGTGAAGACAC
Organism: Ellobius talpinus; assembly: GCA_001685095.1. Taxonomy (NCBI): domain Eukaryota; kingdom Metazoa; phylum Chordata; class Mammalia; order Rodentia; family Cricetidae; genus Ellobius; species Ellobius talpinus. The sequence continues at coordinate 14,000 of LOJH01029352.1, forward strand.
TGTCAGTAGACCAAGCTCCTGCCACCTACCTGGCTGGAGGCTGGCTGTGAACCAGCCTCATCACCAGGAGAAGAGGGTAAGATCTCCCTGGTGTGTGAGCAGAACTCCTCTCTCTGGGATTTTTTTTCTTGCCATAGTAAAAATTTCAGTGTAAGCATCTGCTCTCTGACTTGCTGCCCACCACAGCTGTCATGGTGGTGGCCGTGTGCTTGAGAGAAAAACACTAGGTGACAGGCTAAATTCTGGAGAACTAGCTGCATCCAAGTTGGACTGAATAAGCACATCCAGGCTGGGATGGCAGTGGTGATGGCTCATGGCTCCTTCTCTCTGACACATGGGCCTTGGTCCTCTTTGTAGACACACTTGTTCTTCCCATGACGGCACAGTCAGCACCATTCTGGTTTCTTGGCAGCAGCAGATCCAGGCTTCCGATGGATACGGGGAGTTTCTGGGATCTCTTTCTTCAGAAAGAGTCTAATCAATCATGGCAGGTACTTGAGGTGTTTCTGGAGGCAATTAATTTCAAGGGTCAAGATAGGAGTGCTTAGCCCAGTGCCTGCCTACAATATATAATGACTGAATTTGTTTACAAAATGTTCACATATGGTCAAGGTGAGGCAGCACTATGCCATCTCCAGCATTAGATCAAGGAATTCTTACTTTCCCACTTCCCCCTCAGCACACAACTAAAGGACACAGTTATTATTATTTAGTTCACATTGCCATCCTTCTTCAGGAGTGGGTGAAAGGGCAGTAACTCTGCATCTTGAATCTGCATGGTACTTGTCAGCAGGAATCAACACTTGCCCAGCTCTCACACCTGGAGTCCAACAGGATGCGCAGAAGTGCAGAGAGCTCCAAGCCAGTGTCAAGAGACACTTAGGCCAGAGGAAGCTCTATCCCAAGAAGGAGTCGATCCAACCTAACAGTTGTTTGAGGGATGCACGGTGTCAATCAGTGCAAAGACTAAGACAAGACTGACTACCACAGTGCCTCACACAGTGGGCACTTGGTACTATTCAGTTGGATGATCTGGGTGCACAGCTTCTGGACACAAGACAGGGGAGTGAGCAGAGGGTACACAGTGAGGCACATAAGACAGAGACACATGTTCTTTCAATGATGGGTCACCTGCTTGTCTTGTTTTCTGATATGCTGTCACTTGCTCAGCTCCAAGGAAATAGAAAGGCATCCCGCATTGAAACTGCATTTGGCACTACATATCAGAGGGTCTTTTGTTGCTGTCTGACCTAAAATTTTCATTTTTCTCAGAGTTCACTTCCTACCATTGAATCTATTTCATCATACCTTCATGTCTGGGGTGGTGTAACTTCCTCTATTCTATAGTGATGCGTTCCACTAGCAACTCAATCTCTTGGTGACTCTAGAGACAACTCACAGCATAGCACATGCCTGTGCCCTCTCACTGGGAAGCTTTCTAGCTATAAGTGCCATGGTCCTCTTTGCAATCTGATCTTGCACAGGCCCTAGAGTTGAGACTTTATGGATGCCTTAGTTTACTTTCTGTTGCTGTGATAAAGACCATGACCAAAAGCAGCTTGGAGAGTAAAGACTTTATTTAGTTTATATGTTCAGACCATAGTCCATCATCAAGGGAATGCAGTTCAGAAATTCAAGACAGGAGCTGAAGAAGAGACTGTGGAGAAACATGGATTATTGGCTTGCTTCCCATAGCTTGCTCAGATTTCTTTCTTAGACAACCCGGGATCACCTGCCAGGCATGGCACTGCTCAGGGTGGATTGGTTTTTTCCACATTATTAACCAAGAAAATGACCCACAGACATGCTCACAGATAGATCTGAGCCAACCCTCAATTAAGAGTCCCTATTCCAAGATGACTCTATCTTATGTCAAGTTGTCAGAAACTAAACATCACAATGGCCCTGGCGGAACTTGTTGGGATATAACAGTGGTGTGTACAAAGAGATCCAATGAGTATGTTTCCAACCTTTGGCGTCATGACACATTGATAGACATTTGACTGAAATATCATCTTTCGACCCACAGTTCTTCCCTATACTTCTCTCCCAAGTCTCCTGTCCCAAGCTTTATATCCAAAGTATAGAGCCTTCCAGGAACTAGAAAATCCATTTCCTCCCCATATTGATGGATCATGCATATCCCCAACTTTAAGACTATGGTATCAAACAGGAGCACCCCACATCTGCATCCTGAAGCTCCCAAGAGAACTGAGCCAAGCTTGTCAGGACTTTATCTCCCTGACTGTCTCTCCTGTGCCTGATCCAAGGAAGAAAATGAAAACATGGAACTCTGACCTCCTCTTGCAGTAGATGTGGATCAGCCATTAGATGTTCAAATTCAAGTAGGAGCCTTCCCTTACCTTTTTCCAATCAACACCATGACGAACAGAAAGAATAGGCCATCCATGTGTGATGAGCTTTATTATGTTCTAGCTTGTTCCAGGTTGGATGTGACACACTAGACCTGCACAAGATTATAGCTGTTTTCTTTCCCAAGCTGAGTGGAAAAAAATCACTAGTCAAACGAGAACTGGGGAATCATGAGACAGTCACAAAGCCAACATGAAACCCCGAGTTACCTTCCTTCACTGATATTACAGTTAACTCTATTCAAGTAGCTAGTAATTGATAGAAGTAGAGTTTTTGGTGGTGTAACTGAGTTGTCTGTAACCCTCTCTTTGGATGTTAGTTCCCTCTCTGTCTGTATTGAGCAGATGTTTGTTCCATCTCTCCAGGAAGCCATACGATTTATGTCAGAACTAGAGCTGAGGCAGTGTGGGGTGTACACAGAAGAAATCTCAATGTCTCCCTCCTCAGTATGCCTCTTCTGTGAGTGGTCTGTCTTGTGAGTGTTTGGGTGCCTCTCGTTGGTTACAGGCAGAGAGAATATACTACAATTCACTAAAAGTAGAGACTGGGTTATAAAAAAGCTGTGGTGGCAGTCATATGTCCCGATTTATTGGTGACAAACAACTGAGGTTGGTGTGTCTGCCCACAGAGAATGTGTCTGTAACCCTGGGGGAAAAGTGAAAACAGATGAAGAGGCCTGTCTGAGTCATTAGGAAGCAAATGTGTTATGATCTGTCTTGAGAGGAAGTTCTTAGGAATATTTAATGAAAAGCAAAATGCTCTACTTGTGAGTTTCTGGGAGGCTTTAAAACTTGAACAGTTTTTTTGTGTCTTTTTTACCACTGAGTAGTGCTCTAATGTGTAAATGTGTCACATTTTCCTTATCCATTCTTTGGTTGGGGGGCATCTAGGTTGTTTTCAGGTTCTTCAGGTCCTTGGTATTACAAATAATGCTGCTATGAGCATAGTTGATCAAATGCCTATGAAGTATGATTGAGCATCTTTTGGGTATATGCCCAAGAGAGCTTGTTGGATCCTGAGGAAGGTTGATTCCCAGTTTTCTGAGAAACCGCCATACTGATTTCCAAAGTGGTTGT
>LOJH01029356.1:1634-12171 GCA_001685095.1 Ellobius talpinus
GGCCAGCCTGGTCTACAAGAGCTAGTTCCAGGACAGGCTTCAAAGCTACAGAGACTCTGTCTCGAAAAAACAATCAAAAAAAAAGAAAAGAAAAAAATACTAATTTTTGAGACAAGATCTCACCATGTATCTCTTAATGGCCTGCAACTTGCTATGTAGAGACCAGGCTGGCCTTGAACTCATCTGTGCTCTTGGGTCCTGGGATTAAAGGTGTACACTACCATGCCTGGCCTAGCTTCTGTTCTTACTTTGTGTTTTGAGATTGGATCTTAACTAAGTTACTTGAACTCACACTATAGTCCAGGCTACCTTGATCTTGAGCTTGCAAATATCCTGTGTTAGCCTTCTAAGCAGTTGCTATCACAAGTAAGTATGTGTTAGTGTCCTTGACTGAAACTACTCTTTCGAAGTTTGTATTATTACTGAGTAGAACATGCCATTTTGGTTCCTTAACTACAAAGAGAAATGTAGTCACTAGCAGCATTAATTTCAGTATAAACCTGTTGCTAGTGCACTAGACTAGGAAAGGGCAGACCTAGGTGTGTGCAGTTAATCTTGGGCAGAGTTTATGGATCCAGGCTTTAATTTTCTAATTTCATGGAAAAGTGGTTAGGATAGAATCACATTTGTTTTACTGGTTGTCCTAAATATTGTATGTATATATCTGGTGTCCCTATGAGCAATACCAGCTGATATGATTTTTAAGCTACTTAAAGAACAAAGGACAGTTAGTAGACTATAACTTGCCAGTGTTCATGGCTCACTTATGGCTTGAAGGCTGTACTCTAAAACACGTAGCGTCTCTGGGTAAGTTGGAAGACAAAAGAAGATTGATAGTATATTTTGATTTGATTTTCTATAGTTTTTCTGCTTTTATGTATAGCTTGTTACTTCTTATTCTTTAAGTCTCAGCTCAGATAATTTTTTTCATTGAGGATTCTGCTCCTAAGCTTCCTCCCAAGTTTGGAGTCTTTTCTTTTTTTATCTTTTTTCCTTTTCTTTTCCTTTTTTTTTTAATTTAACACAGGGTCTTACCATGTAGCTCAGGCTTGCCTTGAATTTGCTTTGCAGTCAGTCCACTCAGACCTATAACTCAGAATTTTTGTGCCTCAACTTCCCAAATGCTGGGATTAAAGATTTGCACCTCTCCACCTGGGCGTGTTAGTTTAATGTTTGCTGTCTGCTTATGCGTTTGCCTACCCATACAGGAAAGCAAACTCCTTGAGAGTGGGGTTATCACTGCATTCCCATTGCCTTCTGGGCAAGCCTGGAGTAAAATCATGGGTAGGATGTAGCTGGATTTTTCTTTGGGCCACCAACACAAATAATGACATGGAGACTTATTATTAATTATGAAAGTTCATCCTTAATTTAGGATTGTTCTCAACTAGCTCTTACAACTTAATCCATTTATATTAATCTATATTCTCCCACATGGCATTACCTTTCTTCCATTCTGCACCTCCTGATTCCTCTCTGAGTCTCACTGGTCAAACCCACAGGCCTAGATTCATCCCTCTGACTTCCTCTTTATGCCTGGAAGTCCTGCCTCTTCTCTCCTGCCTAGCTATTGGCAATTCAAGATTTTAGTACACCAATCACAGCAACATGTCTTCACAGTGTACAGATATCCTAGAACAGTTAGAACCTTATTTGAGAAATTTTGTGAATTATGAGTTCTTCATACATTTTACCTTGATGTTAATGGTGTTCTTTTTTGTGTGTGTGTCATTCCATCAGTATATTATGGAAAGCAGTGATTACTCTCAGTAGAGGAATATCAATTCAATACCGCTACTTCAGAGGGTGCTTTTTAGAACCAAAGGTATGTCTTTCTTTCTTTTTTAATTTCTTTAGCACTTTCAAAAGCAACTAATTTAAGTTTGAAAAACTTTAGAAGTAAAATGCATATGTTTTGGTCAAATAGAAATTGAACTCTTAATATTTTTGGACCAAAAAAAAATCAAGTAAGTATCTCCTTCACAGACAGACATATCTGTCATGGGATTTTTGAAAGACTGATAAATAGTAAGTTGTCCTGTTATACAGTGTTTTCTAATACGTGCATTTTCTGCAACTTTGTAAACTAGTACCAATTGCAGTTTTTTCATTTGTTTCTAATATTATGTGTTATAAATACCTTTAGCAAAGTATGTTAACCAACTTTAAGCAAGTTACTGTTTTAAAAAATTATTTCGTGCAGTCATCTGTCTCTGTGGCTGCATTGTTTAATGCCTACCAAAAGCAAAGTGATTCTTCTCGGAGCTTCCCATAGATGCTGCTGACCAGTCAGGGTCTTGTCTGAAAGCTTTGAGTATCTATTAGTTCTCAATCTGCCTGTTCACAGCTTATTATTGTTGGATTGCTTTCATTTTCAGAAAAGGAAAATGTTAACTGTTTCCTTAGTTTACAGACATCGATTTCTTTAGTGAAAGAATTCTTTCCCTTTGGATTTTTACCTTTGCCACACTTATGCATGTGTGACCAAGAGTTTAGCAGGGATGTAAGAAACTAAACATGGACTAGGCCTTTGGAAAAACTGTATTTCCCTTGGGAATTATAGAACACTTTTGTTATAGATGAAAGGTACTAGCAACTACTGTTACTTCATTCTCAGCTAACATAAAAGCTGACAAATCCACTTCAGCTGTCTTTTGCACCTATTACCTGTTTTATTCCAAGAATATTTTGTAAACACTCAGTAATTGAACTGAAATTACACTGTGGGTGGTCATTGTGTTGGCTTATCTTGACAATAGTCTAACAAAAAGCATCTGCTTATTTGGTCTAGAGGTCATGGTCTAGTCCTCCAGTACAAATTAAACTGTATATGAATAAACAAACCATGGCACTCAGGCGTTAGAAGAGAGTCCTGATACACAGAAACTTTGTGTAATAGGAAATTAAATTTTATTTGAAAAGTAGTATATGGACAGTGACAGTCAGTGAGTCCCTTGGGCATAGTTATATAAAACTATTGTCAACACAGGTCACAGTAAGCCAACCTGTAGTGTGGTTCTTTTCATAGAAAATGGAACCAAAAGCAACAAATCAGTCCACTGACGCCTCTTGGAAAATTGTCAGCAATAAACTGAGTTTTCCCTTGTAATACTTGCAAAAGTTTACAGTATATGTTGGTGAGTGTGTTTCTTTAAGTAGGTGCTTGCTCTGTATCGTGTACACATGTACCGTGTGATGCAGGGGCTGCCCTGGTAAGTATGTTTTTCATGGACTAGAGTAAATAGCTACATAAAATCCCATGCATATGACTGCTTTCTTTTCCCCTCATGCCAGCTTAAAGTAACACTTCTAAAAGTTGGTGGCCCTTTTTAAAATGAAACACTTTTTATTATAATTATTATGAAACTTTATCTTAACAGTGTATTGCCAATTGATAGACATATGCAAGGCATCTTAAATAATGAAAATATACAGATAGGTGACATCCATATCTTATGAATATTAGGGTTGACAGGAAAGCTGAAATGGGAGATAAGGGGGTCACTGGGCAGGAGTTTTAGGGGTCTAACTTGGTAGCTGCAGAACTTCAGGCAGATGAGCTTGTGACTGCTCTTCACCTTTAGATGGATGCCAGCTCTATCCATAAGATGAAGGGCTTAAAATACAGGCTTCCTGGGTTCTGTTCATTATTAAATTTTATTATAATCAAATACAATGTCACAATTCATGCTTCTTTACATACGTTGCTTCTCCTTGACATGTTTTTTTAGTTCCTAGAGTTGTAAAGTCCCTTTTCCCCTCACTTTTTCTATTTTCCTTTTTTCTTGATGTGTATATGTGTGCATGCGTGTGTGCACATACATGTACGAGTGTGTGCTCATGTACCAGTGAGTTTACTTGGAATTGCTTACAGGAGCATGGGTGAAGGGTTATTTATAGGAGAATGAGCAAGTTGCCAATCTCTCAACCACTAAAGAAAACGTCTATCCCTAGCAACATTGACCATCTGTGGAACACAGGAAAGGGAGGGTATTGTGAGCTCCTCCTGTTTCTCAGTTTCTCAAGGCCATGTTTGTTCTTGTAGACTTTGTAAAGTTGGAGTAAGATGTTAATGGAATAAATTGTAGTAATTTTGCAGGTAGCATCTATTCCCTTTATTTAACTATAGCAAACAAAGGCGATGGACATTCCTGAAATGGAAACTCAGTGTGGGTCTACAGAGTCCGTTGATTTCACACCTTCACTAAATATTCATCTTTAAAAGATTTATTTCATTTATGAGTATTTTGCCTGTGTGTGCAGCATGTGTGTGCCTGGTACCCCTGGAGGCCTGAAGATGCCCAGAGGCATCATAGGACTGGAGTTATGGATGACTGTGAGCCATGGTGTGGATACTGGAAATTGAACCCTGGGTCCTCTGGGAGAACAGCCAGTGTCTCAACAGTTGAGCTATCTGTTCAGCCCCTAAACTACTTTTTTAAGGCATTAAATTTTAAATTTAAGGAGTTGATGGATTTTTTTATAGTGAAATGTTATGCAGTTTTTATTATACTCTTTGAAAAATTAGTTCATTTTTGTGAAACAGGCCATTATATTTTAAAAGTATCATAATTTTTATAATGCCAGCACTCATAATTTAATTCACTATTAACTTATTTTTACCTTCATCTTTCCTATTTTTAAAAATGCTTTGACAGGTCAGTCAGCTATAAGATAATTGTTCATTTTTACAAAAGCCTAGGTTGTCACTTTTTTAAAAGATTATGTATATGACATTCTGCCTCCTCACGCCAGAAGAGGGTGCCAGATAACACTACAGATGGTTGTGAGTCACCATGTGGCTGCTGGGAATTGAACTCAGGACCTCTGGAAGAGCAGCCAGTGCTCTTAACCACTGAGCCGTATCTCCAGCCCCCTATGTTGTCATTTTTTAGAGCAGCTTCTTGATATAATAATATTTTTCTGGATGCCAAATGCTTTACTGTTAACTTGATGTCTACCTTACTTTATTTGAATGGGATGACCATTTTCTTGTTGGATTTACTAGTAATGTTAAATAATATTGGGTTTGGTATTGTAGAGCAAAATCCCTGCCTTCATACATGCAGGTTATTTTTTAAATTGTGGGAAGAAAGGAATAGTAAAAATTAAATTTTAGTTCATCTGCAAACAGTGCCTTTACCCAACTCACAATTTTGCATGCTGATGTATTAAAAACATAAACCAAACTCTACATGTTCTTTTATTTTTCCTGTTGCTTGCTGTAGCTGAGTAGTATTCAGCTATTTAAGAAAGAGACAAGTAGGGTTTCTTCAACTTCAAGGAATCTAATACCTCTGGTCTCCAAAGGCACCTGCACCACACACATGCAGACACACCTATACATAATTAAAAGTAATTTTTAGAAAGAGAACAATAGCTAAATCTTTTCAAAAATTAATGCAAACGTTTTTGTTAGTAATACATGTTTGGAGATATTTCATAGTCTTGTTTTTACTATTAAATTGTGAAGTAACTACAGGTATTTATGTTAATACTACTTGTTACTCTTTCTCCAAAGGTAACCTTCTACTTGAATCCAAAAGCTTAAAATTAAGACATCATTTGCAGAATAGAACTGTTCTTTCTTAAAATTTTGAAGAATAGGTGATTATAGTTAATATATAGATTAGCATAAAGGATTATGTGTTTTTGAATCATTACTGGGATTTTAAATTTCCCAATATTTGAGTCTTATTTTTTAAGCCCACCAGTGAAATTTAAATTTAAGATTATGGGGACTGGAAAGATGGCTCAGAGGTTAAGAGCACTGGCTGCTCTTCTAGAGGTCATGAGTTCAATTCCCAGCAGCCAAATGGTGGCTCACAACCATTGATCATGAGATCTGGTGCCCTCCTCTGGCATGTAGGCCATTCATGCAGTCAGAACACTGTATACATAATAAATAAAATCTTTACAAAAATAAATAAATAAATTTAAGATTATATTCTTTAATGTAAAAGTCACAGACAGCAACGTAGAAATCAGTGTACTTATTTTAAAACTAGGGATTTTGTTGGTTTGTTTTTGAGACGGGTCTAACTATGTAGCCTACTTGGCAGTGTAGACCAGGCTGGCCTCAGCTCAGATCCATCTGGCACTGGCTCCTGAGTACTGGGATTAAAGGTGTGTTTGTTTGTTTGTTTGTTTTATTCTCTAACACTTTGTGTACTGCCAGCATGTATCTGTAGTGGGAATGTTTGTAGAGAGAAAGTCGCCTATTAAACTGGGCCTTTGGACTATTCCTCATTATTCAAGTTCTAGGCGATTGTATATGTGAGTAATGGATTTGTCACTAAAATTGATGAAATGAAAGGTATTAAAATTATTACTAAAATAGGTTTCCTATGAAGTATAATTTACAAGACTATTCTTAGGATAGATACAGTAGTTATTTTTTAGAGTTATCCTGACACTGGACCTAAACCAAAGCAAAATTAACCCTCCTTTCTCCCTCTGTTTTTATCCCTGTTGATAGTTATATTCATGGCACTCTTCTTAGTTTACATTTGGTTACTGATAAAAGTCCACACTATCTTTGAAAAAAGATAGCTTGGCTGCCAGGAGGTATAGAAGGGTATGAGCGAGAAGTAGAGTGAATGAGAAAAGGCTTAGGTTAGTTCATTATGTGCTTTCATTACTAAAGAACACGCCTGTTCTTAATGTATACATTTGCTTCTTTTGAAGGTTAAAATAAAAGATAGATGGAAATGTGCCTTTATGGGTGTACGTATGCACGCGTGTGCTCACACTCAATAAATGTAAAAAAATTTAAAACAGTTTTGTATATATAGCAGATGATACAGTATTAAATATACTGTTTTAGTGTATTAGAAATGAAATTCACCATATTTTATGATGACCCATACAATGGCAAAGAGGTATTGTGAAAGAACATGTCATTTAGTATCTCAGATTTAGCGATTTGAGTAAACCTCCAGTGCTGTTGTAGTTTTTAAACTGTTTATAAATTTTAGAAAAGAATTTAACCTGTTTGCTTAAGTTCTAGAATCAGTTATTTAATAAAATGCATCTTTTGTTGGATACTGATTATTTGGCACACTTACCAAATTAAAACAACAATTAAGTAAGATTTGTGGGATACTTTTATGAAAGAGCCATCTAAAGATACATAATATGCACAGAGAAACTTATATACTCCAGTTTCAAAGATTTATGTTGGTAGTAGTTATTCTGAAATAGTGTAATAGTGAGTAATTTTTATATTTACTTTTTTCTTTTTTGTATTTTGTTAAAATTATCATAGAATAAATCCTATAGAGTTGTAATTTCAAAGTCTGCTTTTAAGATGTATAAATGCTTTTTTGGCACATAATTTTAAGTATGTAGTCTGCCCTGTGTTTGTTCAGAGGGCCTTTGCTGTTGGTTCGTTCCTGTTTTAAAACTGTGTGTCAACAGCAGCACATAATTTTCATTGCTATTAAGGAAACATGATGGCAGCATTAGAAATTATTATACTATGATTTTTAAATTTGAAAGCATAAATCTCAAATTTGATGTTAATTTAATTTCACATTTCTCACAATTATTCTTCAAACTTGGCTGTTCACTTATGTATTCAGGACTTCTTGTTCTCTTTGCAAACATGGGTTACTATAATATGAAAAATATAATAAATTTAATATTCTTAATTAGAGGACTTTGCTATCTTGTAGCTTCCTGCAGTAATGTGTACTGTGTGATCTTGAGGTACTTGCTCTTGCCCTGCTCTCATAAGCTTGTTTAGGCTGTCTCCTAAACATATAGTCTTTCTTAAGTATAGCAGGCTAATATTTAGAAACACCCCTTTGACATACCAAAGAAAGTATATATGATGTTAACTTTAACTTAGAATTAATATTGGTGCAAAGTTAATTTTTCTTAAAAGGAATCAAAGTACTATAGATAAATTTGCAAATGGGTTTAAGGGAGTTTTGTGTGCCAGTTCATCTCAGTTATTTTTATTTATTAATTTAACTCATTTTTTTGTAATATTTCATCATGTTTTGTGACCTGGGTATGTGCCTGATTTGGTACATAATAGTATTAATAACTAGCAAGATGAATTTCTTGTTTCTTGGTCTTGTATTTAGTGTAAGACTTAGGCCACAAACGTCTAATGAAATCATGGTTAGAAATAAGATATAAGAAATTATTGCAGACGTTTAACTTTTAAATTGCAGACTATCGGTGGTCCATGTCAAGTCATAGTTCACAAGTGGGAGACTCATCTACAACCACGATCAATAACCCCTTTAGGTATGGGCATTAACTGCATCTGTTTGAGGCGTATGCATAAAGTTACTAATGTGCTGCACAGTGGCTTAGGGACTGAATGCATTTTTATTTTGAAGTTTAAAATCAATGCGTTGTCGGTACTCCAGATTGCTCTTAGCGTTTCGTGGATCTTGCAAACCTGAACAGTTTTAGTAGCCATTGTTTATAAACTATTAAAGATGCTGGTCTACTTATTTTATCTGAGGGTTTTAGACTATTATAAGATGTTTCGATTTGGAGTTGTTAGAAAGTTAACATTATTCTTTATTGAGGATTCATGGCTTTATTAGCTTTCTTGCCCAGAGAGCGTTTTAAGAAAAAATTGATCCAAAACAAAAACTCTAAAAAATTGTTTTGAATGCTAATAAAGTTATCATATTTAATTTTTAAATACTAGCAAATACTTAAACAAATGAATTTATATTTCATTATAGTTGACATATTCTTCTAATTCATTTTAGCTCCTTCTTGACTGTTATTATTTATATTCAGAGGCTTTTTTAAATTCAGTTTTCAATGCCAAAAGTAGTATTTCTTTTGATACAAGTGTTTTTTAGTTCACTTGTCTATGCTGAAAATAGATCTTGACACTCATTTTACAGACACGAAACTACTTGTATTTGTGAATTGACTCTGTCTAAGAAGTACATGTTTTAGTTCCTACAGAAGATCAAAATTGAGAACTAACAACTGGTTGTGGGTCTCATAGCTTAGATTAGAAAGTGGTGGGAGTTTCTGCTTTGCTCTCTTTAAGGGGCACATCTTGTTTAATAGATGTCTCATTCCATCTGGGTTCTTTATATATGTTTTAATATATTTTTGATAGTCCTTACAGCAGCATCTTTAGAATTACAACAATTCCATATTGAAGTTGAAGCTTAATGAGAATTAAGTATTTGAAAACAGTTTGCATTTGGATGCATCTTGAAATTAAATATATTTTTGCGTTGTGAGAAAGATTTTATTCCTATTCTCATAGAAATTATTGTTTTGCTTTTTAAGAAAGGTGATGTAAACTTAAAAGTGATGTGTAGCCGGCTGGACAGTCTTTAGGAACCACCCCACTTATTTTAACAGATGCTTCAGGCTGCTTAAAGTATGCTGAGAAGAGTACTGAGAAGGAAATGTATTTCATGTGTTACTAAATACAACTTTGCAGCTTTTTTTATGGTCTTGAACTGTTAGTGAAGGGCTGTGCTAGCACTTATTCTTGGTAGCTCTCCACAGCTCTGTATGTACAGGTAAGTGTATGCTGTTTATAAAGCTTTTGGCTGGCTGCAAGAATGTTGGGGTTTGAGGAGATTCACACCTTAGCTAATTTATGAATTTGAAACACATAAGAATAAGCACTTTAATTGTGCCAAGACTGTTGATTTGAGACATAAGCAAGGAGCTCTTGTCCAACAGCTCGGTAGGCTCATGCATGGTGGGTGCTGAGCTTTGTCCCAGTCCTCCAGGGCACCTTCCCAGGACCTTGTCTCTCTTTGTGAACAGTCACGCAAGTCTGTAGGACCAACACTGCTTGCTAGCCTCCTGAAAGGGAACGCTTTATCCAGGGCCACTATAAATATGCTTATTCACTTTAGGCTACTTTATGTTATAGAATTATCATTTTAAGCAGTACTTAAAGTAAATTCTCAGTTGTTCATTCATTCTGTAGACATCATGAGTTTTTAACTAGGCTTCTTATTTTCCTTGAATTCCAGAAAGTGAAATCATTATTGATGATGGACAATTTGGAATCCACAGTAAGTGAGACTGAATTTTGAAAACATTTATTGATATGATTAACCTGTTGTCTTAACATCTCATTGGAAATAGCATAACATATTGAGACAACACAATGCATGTTGAAAACAGACAAGTATATTCTGTTAAATCATAAATAGCTTCAAGGCTTTGCTTTTAGTGTTTGGTCATTTCAGATTTATGAGCTTATATATTTATAAAGAAGTATACCTGGTAGAGGAAGTGGATATGCTAATTTCTCTATTTGGTTAGGCATGGTATATATATTTTTAATTAATGAGACTATACCCTTAAGTTGGTACAAATATTTTTTAAAATTATATTATTAGTATTAAGGTATTAGCATACCATTTCCTTTTAGGACTTATTATGTAGAAAATGGTTCTAAACATTTAAAGAGTTAAATGTTGCTTCTATGCTAAATTTGTATATTTTGTATGTTTAAATAATGTGTTTACAGCCGGGCGGTGGTGGCACACACCTTTAATCCCAGCACTTGGGAGGCAGAGGC
>LOJH01029357.1:0-11992 GCA_001685095.1 Ellobius talpinus
TCTCCTGTTCTCATTGCATCATTTCTACTTTCTGTCTGGTTTTCCCACCTATACGTCCTGCCTGGCCAATCAGTGTTTATTTAAAACAAGATTGACAGAATACAGACAATTCTCTCGCACCACTAGCTAAGTACACACACCTCTCTCTCTGACATCTCACAAACAGCTCAAACAGCCAGTACAGAACTTATTGTATTCCTATTACTTTCTTGAAAGTGCTTTGCATATCAGTTCAAGAGAGTTAAGAAACATCCCTCAATATTTAACAAAACCATGTTCAAGGTACAGTGGAATTTCACAGCAGCTAAAATAGAGGTTCTGCCTTGAAGAAGCTCATTAGGTAAAACATTCTATTACATTCCAAATTACTTCCCAAATAGTCACTGTAATTATGAGACCATACCACCAGAATCAGGTCTGTATCAGATACATACAATAGGCATAAAGAATATTTTCACACAGAACATTTGTCAGAGGCTGAGAGCCATTGGGCCTCCTTGACACTTGCTGAGTGACAAACGGAAACATTCCTTCTGGGATAGCTTATTCGGTACTTTAGTGGAAGTAAGACTTGAATGCCTCCATGCAGAACCAGAAGCCTAACCATGTTGGTAATAGTTACTGACTTCTGAGTCTCTTTTTATTTGTATTAATAATATCTTATATTCTCCTATATTAATGATGTTTTTGACATCTGAGGCCACATGGAGAGTCAGTCCTTCCTGTCACCAGCCAATTCATGGAAAATGACTAGGACAAAGTGAGCCTTTTTTACACCAATGAGGTAACTCAGATTCTACACCCCCACCACTTACTCTGCTGTAGTCTCACACTCATGGGCACTAGCTCTGTTCTAATCGCCCTGCAGCCAGGAAGTAGACAATGAGAAGCTAGCTATCTCTGTCTTCACAATACTAAAATGGTTGAGCGAGGCATTTCTACACCTGTTTACCTTGCTCCACCTAATCTTTCCTATGGATGCTGTACTAACGAGTTCTCCCTATATGTTCTCCTCCCCTTCTATTTCTTGACCTATCCTGGGCCTCCTTCTGAAGAACTTGTGGTACAGGTATATATATGCCTCTCCCTCTTGGGACATGTGAGTAACTATCATTAGTAAACTACCTGTGCAGTAGCAGTCATCACCAATCTGTTAGTTCAATTGCATCCAGAAAATGATAAAAACCTGTGTTAAAATGTTTGAATTAACCCATTTGTTTTTTATTTAATTAAAGTATAATTATGTGATTTCCTTCTTAACTGTCCTCACTCCACTCCTCCCATGTCTCTGTACCCTCTCAAACTTATAACATATACTTTTAAATTATTACTTTTATTATTGATGTTCTTAAGCAGCCACATTATTGAGATTACCTGGATATAACTCTCCTAGAATATCTAGAAGACACAATCTCCCAGAAGACTTCTGGCTCATACAAACTTTAAACCCCATCTTTTATGATGTTCTCTAGTCCTTGAGTATAGGGACTGTGTTGTAGATATATCAGTCAGGACTAGACACCCTATGAAGGTGTTTTACTATTTTGACCACTTGTATCTTTCTGTAATGTTGTATGTTGACTGTAAAAAATGAAAAACAGCAAATAAGTTTGTTTGATGAGGAATGAGAGCTATACTTCTCTGTGGGTGGTGGGGTAAGTGTTTAGAATGTAGTAAGGAATTATACTTGCCTAGTAAAACAGAGGCAATAAGTTCTCCACTAAGATCCATGACCGCGCTAGCTCCAGGTAGTTGGCTAGCTATGAGGCATGATAAGTGGACCCTGAATCCAATAAGAGAGCTATTGGTAAGCACCAACACATAAGTGTCACTATTGCTCCTTGAAAGAATACTTGGCATGCCAGTTGTTGTTGCTGTTCATAGTTGTTAAAAGCTGAGTAGGTCTATTGTTTGTTTTTCTTCCTTGGCAGCTTGAATATTTCTGGTACCATAAAAGCTAGTCCTCAGGGAGAAATCCTTCAGAGCAGATTCAGCTTGAATCCTGCAATTCCTGTGTGGAAGTGTGTGGTATCATAAGCAATGGGGACTCACAAATTCTGGTAGGCAAGAGCAACAGCAAGAGCAATGGCAAGAGCTATAGTCTATGTTGCTTTGGGAACATAGTGGTCAAGGAAGCTTCTCAGGCTTGGTGCTGGGGTCTTGTTAGATAGCATATGACTCTTGGGGGAGGCATTATTATCCTTAAGTCAAATTCAGAAAAGAGCTGGACTACATGGGCTTGTGAAAGATGACTTGCCTTTCTCAACTTTCTAGGCCAACCTGATCAATATATGTGTACTACTGCCTTGCAGTTTTATCAAGCTGCGACTTTCAGTACCCTCTACTCTATGTATAAGTAAAACACATGCATTCTTTACTCTCTGATGAAATGTACATTTTTTTGACTCATATAGTATAATTTTACTATGTTGGCAGATTATTTTATGAGTAAAACTTCTTTAAGCATGTAATTGTTAATTAAGAGATCCTAAAAACTGCATTTAAGTCTTGTTATTTTTAAAGAATCATATGTTGGAAATAAAGATATTGTGCTTTTCCTTATACCACCAGCAAGCAAGTAGCATTGGTGGTAGTAGTGTATCACTCAAAATATCAATTTTCAGAATATTTATGCATTTATGGAATGAATATCTTAATATAAACTTGTTTTTAAGAGAAGCAAATGAAATTTAATTATTGGGAAAATTCAAATCAATCCCATATACCGTTAGGAAAAGATTAAGCCCAATTCTCATTTCTGCTCTCCATGAATTTGTGGCCTACTTGCTAGGAATATATTGAACAATATTATTTTCTCTCGTTACTTACTAACATAAATGCAGGCTAGAAGATCAGACTGTTTCATTGTAGCTTCATGTTTGTTCATTACTATATTGAAGTATTTTCTGCAAAGGTATTATCACTAATTGTGACTGAATTGAATACTGTTTAGAAGAAATTGTTTAAATCTTCAAAAACAATTAGAGATTGGATAGCTCAAGCACTGGCCAAGGAGACTCAATGACAGCAGGAAGCTGGATTGCAAAAATAAATTATAATTAAAGATGTTAGTGCTAAAAATAAAAAAAAAGATGGAACCAAGTCCTACTGTCAGATGCCAAACAGTCTAGATCATTTTGATTGCAGGATAGGGAAGTAGTCATAAATAGTAACTCACAAGGATTTTGGTGACATTTACCTGGTCATCATGGGCATTTTAAGGGTGATTTGGAAAGATGGATAGCTAGAAAGGAACTTCCTGAGTTTCTGTTCAAGGCTTTATAATAAAAACCATCTGAAGTGCACTAGAGCAACGTGATTCTTGAACATCCCAAGTAGGAATGTCATATAAAATGCATGTTAATAGTAAACTTGAATTTCAATTAAGCAACAAATAGTTGTTCTGGGTAAACAATAAATAGTAGGGTTCATGTGTTTATTTGCTAAACTTTACAACATGTAGGGACCTCAACCACTAATTAGGTTGCTCTGAGATTGTCATTATTGGGTGAATTCTGAGATTTCTTTTCCACAGGAAAATCTTCCAAAAGCACAGAGTTCAAGGAACTTCTAATAGGAGGGTGTGTTCAAATCTGCACTCATTGAGAGTTAAGAGTCATTTCTAAGAGAAAAAATTTATCTTCATTTACATGGGGGTGATGTGTATATATTTATTCTTCTTTATTGAGGAATTACATCCAAATAAGATGACCTCCATATTATACTCTGTGTAGAAAGAGAGAAACAGGAAGTAGGCACAGTCTATGGTGTGCCTAGAAAAAGGGTCAGGTAGCTTATCTCTCACACATATTTTTCCATTTCTTTTGCTGCTTATCACTGTGGCTATACATGGAATATACCTGAATTAAGTGATGTTATTTACATATAAAAACCCATACAAATCCATGAGTGTGTTTATGTACGTATGAAATGATATGGCATAGGGGGTCTACTTTAGAAATACTGGACTTTGGCTGAAGGATATAGATGTGAAGGGAATGAGAATATCTATGAGTTATTAATTATTGAAGCCAAATTTTATATATTTGACATCTAGTATCTAGTATTCTATGCTGCCATATGTTTAAAATGCCCTATGACAAAGAAGCAATTGAATGTAGGCGTTGTGATATTCAAAAGTAGGAATATATGAAGAAACCTTATTTATGTATATCCACTGGTTTGTAAGCTATATATACAATACATATAAATATAATATATAATTAATATACATACATATTTTAAAATTTTAATATGGAATATGAACAGAAGTACCCTTCATGGATAGACAATGTTGTTCTCAGAACATACAGGATATTAAATGAAAGCCTCAGTTCCAAGCATGAGATACCTCATTGTGAATTTTATTCAGGAAGACTCTGGAGGAAACTCAAACAACATGGGCTTTTTTTTGTTTTCCCACTGTAACTAGAAGATAAGGCACTATTGATGAAGACACCACTCGCTTCAGATGCAATACACAGAGAAATCCACCTTGAACTGAGCATGAATCTCTCTTTCTGTTGTCTAGCTTTCATAACACCAGAAGTTGCTATCCAGATTGCTGGAGTAGAAACTTTATCAATGGGCTTACCCAGTACTGGATCCTGTATGCTATAATACCCATTTGCCTGGCAAGACCTACCTGCTGATGTAATAGTGCCATGATGAACACAAGGATAACCAACCAATGCTTGATTGGATGTGAGGCCTCCTGCTCCACAGGAGGTATTTTATTCATAGTATTATGAACTTATTCAAAAGTCCATGACTGGAGAGGGGTAGCTACTGTTTTTTGCCAAATGGTTATACTGTGAACTGCATTCTAAAAATTTATGTTTACACTCATTGACTTGTGCAGCCCAGAGAAGCCTCTTTTTGAGGTCAGGAGTGGTTAATGCAGAGAGAATCATAACCAGTTAAAGTGTTGAGTGGACATCACCAGAAATCTCAGCTATGGATGGCCCATGTATATCATCCGCTCCATCCAAAGCAGAGAGTACCTCATATGAAGCAGAACATAGGAGCAGAAACAATATAAGAGCCAGTGGTAGGAGGAGAAAAGCTGTGAAATGTTCACTTCTGCACATGAGCAGGACGGTGCACATATCATAGATCAATGTACAGCAACTGTGGTTAAGTGAACAAGACCAGCACAAGACCAAGCCAGTCAAACTTCCAGCAAGGATAGGAAGGGACACCTGAGGCCTCACTATTAGTAGAGGAGGTAATAGATACTGAGAGAAGAGCCACTATTCTCTGGGGATTCGGCCACTTGTAGGCTATTCATGCTCCAGTGGAAGTCCCCATCCCCCTATGCATATTAATAGCAAAACTGACTTGGTGAGCTCTTAATAACAGCAAAAATGAAGAAAAAAATTGGAGGGAGTTGGAGTAGGGTCACTAGAGGGAATAGGAGGAAGGTAATGGTAAATGGATATGATAAAATACATTCCATAAATGTATAAAATTTTTGAAACATAAAAAAGCTATGGAAGTGTTTGAAGAAGCTTAGAGCTTTCCCCTCGAGACATAATTATTCATAAAATGTCAAAGGGATCTGGAAGCAAAAATGCTATTTCAGACTCTCCTAGCCTCATAAAAAAGCTGAATTCAGAGTGATAAATAACTGTGGCCTGCAAGAGTGGAACATTTAAGTTTTTGGGCCTAAAGGAAGCATCACAGGTTTCCTGGAGGCATGGGAGAATGTTGAAGGATATTTGATCATACTGTGTGAAAGGCACTTTCTATTGGTTTAATAAAGAGCAGAATGACAAATAACTAGGCAGGAAAGAGTAGCAGGCTTCCTGAGAGAGAGAAGAACTGGAGATGAATCTAGGTGTGGAAGAGACACCAGCAAGACACTGAGGAAGTTGAATGTACAGAACGGATGAGAGGTAAAACACCATGTGGCAGGACAAAAATTATTAAAACAGGTTAAATTAGAAGAGCTGGTTGGGAATTAGTCTAAGCTAAAAGCCAAGCTTTCATAATAATGGTCTCCATGTCATTCCTTGGGTTGGAGGTCCCAAAAGAAAGTCCGACAAAAAATGTCCAGTTACAGGAGAAGCATCCAGAAAATGCAGATGGACTTGAGGTTTGTGGAGGAAGAGCATATGTTAACAAGGTAAAGTATTCACTATAAGTTTGAGCAATCTCTATTTGTGCCCATGATAGTTATGTAAAACCACGGACTGTACAAACTAACTCACTGGATGAGAAACCAAGAGGAAGTGTTTGGAGAGAGAGCAATGGTGTTCATCTTGCTGTCAGTGAGGCTTTTACTCTGGTTGCCCTAAAGGAGACCTCCTTGTTTAGGGCACCTTGACATCAACCCTGAAATGTCATCCAAACCCTGCAAACCTTTGACATCCTCTTTGGCTTTCTAGTCACACAAATTTAGATGAGTGTAGCAATAGATAAGAAGTAAATGAATAATTAGTTCCACAAATGGAAATTTTGACTTAAAAATGAAGATAGACATTAGTAATTCTCTTAAACAGATGGAGATTATTGAGTCAAGCACAGCTCAAATTCATAAAGTCTGACATTATATACTAACTGGAAACAGACACATCCCATTTGGAGCACAGAAACTTATGTCACTGCTAAATAATGGGGAAATGGCTTGGTATTCATCCCTTCAAAATGAACAAAGTAGTGGAACTGTGATAATAGTGTATTGTAGTTTTTTTCTTTTTAAATTTTTTATTTATAGTTATTTGGAAAATTTCAACAAAGATTGCATGCTGCATGTCTTTCATTCTCTTACTCCATGAAAGCCAGCAGAAGTAATGCTATAATCATAAAGAAATCCTGTTCTAAGCAACTGTTTATTGACAGGGGCAATACTACATGTTCATAAAAATTTCATTTTCTCAGGGAAGACAGGAAGACTATCTATGGGCCTCCTTGACCCTCTTCTGGCCTTGGGGTGCGTACAGGAAGAATGATACACATATCAACCTTACCAAAACTCTTACTGACAATTATCCATGCTCTTCCTCCTTCTGGAAAGTTCTGGGACCAAAACCGAAGGAAACAGTTTCTCAACGTGACATGAGACTAGAAATTCCAGTCACTAGATGGAGAATTACCAAGAATGAAGCCTTACCTGTATATTCTGTAATGTGATTGTCATGGTTAGTCACTAAGATGGCAGTGTTTAGATGTGACTGAAGTGCAAACCAACATATCTTGATTTAAATCAGTATCTTATATTAAACTTATCTTCCAGAATTATTTCATTGAAACTGGTTTTCTTACATAGATATGGATTTTTGATGATGACAGGCAAAGAATTCCAAACTTTCCCATGTATCATTGTAGGTTGTTGAATCAGCAACTTCATTAAATCACTGTGTAGATTTCCCAGGGCCTTGTGAAGTTGCTGATCAACATTAACCATGTAATAAAGTCATGGAAATGAAATAAAAATATTATTTCATAAAAAATTGTAAGTATATTTATTCTAAAATAATTAAGGAAAAACAATGGGAAAAAGCAAGAAAATGGATAAAACAACAAAAATACCAATTTCATAAGAATATGAGTATTTCAATCATTTGGAAAAGACACTGAAACTCAATCATAAAAAGATAAATAGCAAAAGTACATTGAGATACTATTTACCACTCTAAGCAAAAGTTCGACACACCAAGTTTCACAGCTTATTTTACTGAAGAAGCTGTGAAAAATTGATGCTTTTGTACAAAGTTTGTGAGGTAGCAAATCACACCCTTATTACCACTATAATATCAAAAACTGGAAACTTCTGCAGATAAATGAACCTGGCCTTCCGGGAACTCAGTCAAGTTCAAGCCAACATTACTAAGACTTCCCATGTCTTGGTGACTAGAATCTGAAGTCCCATAGTTACAGACGGGATTTCCCTGTTTAAAATGCAATTGGCTTTACTGTGATTGACTAACGCTTGTCTCACTCATAGGGAAGATTCACTTATGTTTAGAAAACTGCACATGGACTCACCTTGGTTGTGATAACATGAATAAAACCTGTGTAAAGACCAAGACCCTCAACCTGAAGAGGGGATTTGAGCATACAATCCCACCCCAATCCGTGGACCTATTGGCAATGGTTAGCTGTTGGGAGGAGAGGCAGTTTTTCTAAAAGTGTAGCCCCTGGTAAACTAATTGCTCTCCAGGGGAGCTGGGATATCCAAGGATATTTAAATGTACAAAATAGATCTTGCCGTATTTGAAGAAAGGTGGGGGCACAAAGTGGCTGTAGATGAAAGAGGGGGTGAATAAAAATAAAAATGATCAAATCTCATATAAATCTCATTCTAAAATAATAAGTTAATTTTTAATTACACCATAATTTTTACCTTCTGGATTTTTTTCAGGACTTAGAAGTTATTCTTTTTCCAAGAAAACATCTCAGTTTATAGGTTCAGCATGGGAAACACGATCCCAATGTCTTATGGTAGAAATTCTGCAGAGTCACTTCAGTCAACCCTTCATTTTGTTCAACAGCCTTAGCGTAACTTTCTTCCAAAACACAAAATTTTACTACTTCATAGAACCTTACACTTGTGATGTACTCTAAACCTTCTAAACTACAATTTTAGAATCAAGCTTCTCTATGGCATATATCAGACTTGTATATTTCTAAATGAGTGGGTTGAGAATTTGATATGATATTGGTTATAAAATAAAGTTCAGTGTTAGGATAATTAGTAAAACATGGGGAGATAATTTTGAATATTTTTTCATGTTTTTGGGAAGATACTTTATTTTGATTCTTTTATTTGAGATTAAAATTCCCCCTTTGTCTTTCCTCCTTGCAACCCATCCAGTGCTCCCCACTCTCTCTCAAATTCACAGCTTCCATTACCTTTTGTATATATTCCTAAATACATAAATATAGCATACTCAGCCCATACAAACTACAGGTATGGAAATGATTTCAAGGCTTACCACCTGGTAGTGTATGATTCAATTGGAGGACTCTTCCCTGGAGAGGAAACTTTCTCCTGTTCTCGGCATTCCTTCCTTGTCTGTAGTTCTTTGTCTATGGTCAGGGCCTCACAAGATCTAAGCGTGGAGAACAAGTGATCTTATGGAGCCTCAGTTCCAAAGTGATCTATCTATAACAAAAATCCTGCATCTAAGGTTCATCAAACATTGTGGAAGAGGGGCAGAAAGAGTGTCAGAACCAGAAGAGTATGATTCTGCTGTGAGGGTATGTCTCCTAGAAATGTTAGTACAGCTACAGCCCTGACGACTACCCCACATGGCTGCCTAAGCATGAGTTGTACATGGATGACACCAATAGGCACAATAAAGTGGAGGGGGTCATTCTGAGCATTTAAAGATGGTGTCAAAGATTTCCACTTTTTGCTTCTAATTTTGAACTCCAGAAAATCAGATGCAATATACTTTTCCTTAATGAACTAAAACATTTTTCCCATGCAATAATTGTGTATCCGATGAAATATAAAGTACATGGAATAGATGGAAGAAAAAAAATGAATCAGATGTAAGCAGCAGTGTCGAGAATAGGTGGCACATGGCTCATACTCTAGGAAATGCTTTTGCATATTTGAAATGGTTATATCTGAAGCAAACCACTTATTATTCTATACACATATGGCATGATTAAAAAGAAATGTTTGCATGAGTTATCCACATTTTCAATATTTTTAAGGAAATGGACTTGATGACAAAAACAGTTTAGCTAAATTTAAAATATCCTGAAAACTCTGGTATAAGATCCTGAATAAACTTTTTCCACTCTGACATTTCTGTATTATTACCTATGTTATTCTAACTTCTTGAGAGAAAATTAAGCACGGTGGATAAAGGACCATTTAACCAAGCTATCATGTGGTTATAAAATTTAAACATATTAATAACTATGTTTTATTCATGTCTTTGGGGGTTTTATTCCTGTGAAGACACCATGACCACAGCAACTCTTTTAAAGGTAAACATTGAATTGGAGTGGGCTATTAGTTCCAAGGTTTAGTCCATTATCATCATGGCATGAAGCATGGTGACATGCAGGCAGACATGGTGCTGGAGGAGTAGCTTAGAGTTCTATATGTGGATCTTTGGGCAGTAGGAAGAGAGAGAGTGACACTGGGCCTGCTTTCAGCATTTGAAACCTCAAAGTCCATCCCCAGTGACACACTTCCTCCAACAAGGCCACACCTACTTCAGTAAGGCCACATTTCCTAGCACCACTCCCTATGATCCCATGGAAGCCATTTTTTTCGTTCAAACCAGCACAATTTAAAATCTCACCATTCATTGTGAGATTCATCTTAGAAAAAGAATGATTGGGCTGGAGAGATGGTTCAGTGGTCAAGAGCGCTGGCTGCTCTTCCAGAGGTCCTGAGTTCAATTCCCAGCAACTATATGGGGGCTCACAATCATCCATAATGAGATCTGGTGCCCTCTTCTGGCCTGAAGGCAGACATGCAAGCAGAATACTATGTACATAATAAATAAATAAATAAATAAATAAACAAACAAACACACAAATAAATAAATAAATAAATAGATAAAATCTTTAAAAAAAAGAAAGAAAAAGGATTAAATTTGAAACAACCTTCTGCCACTGAAATGGATAGCCTTTCAACACTGTGAATGATTCTGAGACCAACTTCTTTATAAGAACAAGTTTATTAATAGGATGGAAGGAAAGAAGGAAGGAAGGACAGGCGGATGGAAGGAAGGAAGGAAAAATGGAAGGAAAGAAGGAGGGAAGGAAGGGTGAAGAAAAGAAAAATGTGGAGTCTTAAACCGTCTTGTCTAGTTTATAAAAATTCCCCACACCACCTCCTTCTTCCTGTTATCTCTCCAGTACTACATATTTCTTGAATGTGTGTAGGAACAAAATCCAGTTTAAAAGTTACTGAAATAGGAAAAAGGTAAAAAGAAAGGACTTTTTTTTCCACAAATAATCTTGATGTCTTGAAATTTTCAAGACATTCAGATTTTTTCTTATGTGTTATTTTTATGGCTTCTAAGTAAATTTTCAATGAGAATTCAGGATACTTGGCCATATTATTTTGTCTACATGTGAATGCTGTTTTCTAGAAAAAAGCATGTGGGAAGTGCTCTAATTAGCTTTTACTATCCACTCAACACAGCCTAGAATCATGGTGTGGAAGAACTTTAATTGAAAAACTGCCTCGATCAGGTTGGCCTGTGAGCCCATCTGTGGGAGAGTGTTTGAATGATAATTGTTGGAAGAGAGCCCAGCTCACTGTAGGCTGTACCATCTCTGGACAAGTAGTTCGGAACTGTACACGAAAGCCAGCTGACTATAAACTAGCTTGAGAGCTAGCTAGCAAGCAGTGTATTCCGTAATTTCTTCTTTGATAAGAAGTCTTACTGTATGGATAAGCAAGCTGGGCTGCCTTCAAGCTCTTGCCTTAGTTCCTTCAGTGATGGACTGTAACCTGTAATCTAAAATAAATCCTTTCCTCCCCTAAGTTGCTTTTGGTCAGGGTGTCTTATTTCAGCAACATAAATGAAACTAGAATTGAAATAAGATAATCTCATTAGGAGATTTTTAGAAGACTTCCTATCTCTGATAATAATTATAATAAATATATGGCACACAACCACAGATACACTGTTTTGCCGTCTTTTTTATTGTAACTGTAAATACTTACTTTGGAGGAACCTAAGGTTTGTATTACAGATTGCTGAAAGACAATTGGATGGCATAACGTATATCTTTGAGGACATGGAACTCCTACAGCAAGGCCTCACAAGGATCATGCAGAAACACTGAAACTGTCTGCCTTTACCATCACCACATAACCTTCTGGGGTTGTGACCAAATGTCTGTTCAACCCAAATCACACACTGATGGACCAAATAAAAACTTCCACCCAAACCCGACTTGGTAGAACAATGAGTTTATTTGGCTTTTCTACATGAACATGGATGAAGAGTTACTTAAAGGAACATGAATGATTCAAATGCAGCAGCAGCAGCAGCAGCAGCAGCAGCAG
>LOJH01029358.1:6276-17445 GCA_001685095.1 Ellobius talpinus
CACCCCTCGTGGTCCTGACTTTCTTGCTCATGATCTCCTTCCTTCTGCTCATAATTTGGACCTTGAGAGCTCAGTCCAGTGCTCCTGACTGCTATTTGGACTGGAGAAGGAGAGGGAGGAGGAGTGGGGTGGAGGGGTAGGGAAATGGGAGGAGGTGGAAATTTTCAATAAAAATAAAAAAAGAAGTAGTTTCCTTGGCCTTCATTGTCAAGGATGATTATTGTTCCCATCATCTCTTGTCCATTGTCATTGTTCCAGGTTGTCTTTCAAACCTTCATTTGAGTAATACTTCACTTTCCTATTGAATACTAGAAATAAAAAGAAAAGTGAGAAAGGGACTGAAAGTAGGGGATTAAATATTGCATGTATTTTTGTCTGGAGTCTAGCTTTGCCCTGCATTCCTCAGTTTGTTTATGAGTTCTATCTTAATTTCTTGACTGCAGTCTTCACCTTCATTCAATTGGGAAGTTCTCAGATGTCTCCTTTGCTCTACTGTACTTTCTAACATATCTTGCTATATCAGATCCTTCAAAATAAAAACATTTTATTTCATAGCTCAGTACTTTATAGTCTCACTTATTCCAAGATGGGAACATTTCCTTTTCAGTGTCAGAGGTATATGAAAGAATAATATTAACTCAATTAATACATTAAGTTATAGATAGGAGCATCTAAGTCCATGTATTTTATGTGTATATATGTATGCAAACATATACACAACACTCTTGTGTGCACACACATATGTATATGCATACAATAATATTAGGAAGTAGAAAATTCTAGCACAAGGTATGATATCACATACCTGCTAAGTACTTATTC
Organism: Ellobius talpinus; assembly: GCA_001685095.1. Lineage (NCBI taxonomy): Eukaryota > Metazoa > Chordata > Mammalia > Rodentia > Cricetidae > Ellobius > Ellobius talpinus. The sequence continues at coordinate 7,099 of LOJH01029358.1, forward strand.
AATTCATTGTTGATATTTTCTTGATTAACTCTCTGCCATACTAGTTATCTTTATAGTTGAAATTTATAGCTCTTAAAGATTCAGCCAGGTACAGCTATTGTGAGATGATGTGGGTTGTTTCAAGTACTTTATGTTGTTCTTTTATTTTATCTGGAGTTGGATACTGTATCAGTGATGGATCAGAACAACCTGTATAGATCTAAAACCAAACTCATCCTATAAGCTACTGTTACTTTGAAGACATCAAAGCCCAAGAAGGACTTAATAAAAACAATAATAAAAATCATAAGCCAAGCACCTTGATGAACATAGCTGCAAAATTCTCAGTAAAATACTTTCAAACTGAATGCATTAGCAGATTACATAAGTTAATATACTATAATGAACTGCATCAAGGGATCCAAAGATGCTTCAACATATGCAAATCAATAGATGGGACAGAGTGCATAAATAGATTCAGGAACAAAAAAAAATCACAGGGTCATCTTGATAACTGTAGAAAAGGTCTTTGATAGTGTGCAAGATTCTCTAACAGGAAAACCACTGAAGAAACATGGAATTGAAAGTTTCTACCTCAAATAATCAAGAGTATATATGATAATTTGTTGCCAACATTGTACTGAATAAGAGGCTACAAACATTTCCCCTACCATCAGGGATGAGACACTCTTTGATTCCTACTCAGTCTAGAGCTTTAATTTAGAGTCAGAGCCCTAAAGCAAAACAACAAAAGATATTTAAATAAGAATGGAAGAAGTCAAATCCCTTTTGCTATGATTCTATATTTAATAGGCCTTAAATAGTCTACTAGAAACCTTTTAGATCTGAAAGCACGTTCATAAGAGTAGCAGGCTAGGGCTGGAGAGATGGCTCAGCTATTAAAGGCTAGGCTCACAACCAAAAATATAAAAGAAGCAGGCTACAAAAGTTAATATAAAAACTCAGGAATTTTTTTAATAATAATAGTGATGAAAATAACAGAAATGTTAAAAAACATGGGGTTGAATGCTTTCTAAGATGAGAACTTTAAAACTTGAAAAAATGATGACAATGGAAGACAGAAATGTCTAGCTCAATGAACTGGTGGATTACTATTATGAGAATGGAAATATTACCAAATACATTCTACAGATTCAATCTACCCTCCATCAAATTACAACTACATAGAAATAATAAAATCTAAAATTCACCTAGTAGAACAAAAGATTGCATATATCCAAAGAAATCTGGAGCTGGTATCATAGAACAATGCTGGCAGTATCATTATACCTGATTTGAAATTATGCTATAGAGCCGTAGAGACAAAAGTAGCATGGTGCTCTCACAAAGCAGGCACCTAAACCGATGGATTAGGACAGAGAACCAAGAAATAAATCCACACTGTTGCTATCATTTGGTATTTGACAGAGGTCCCGAAAGCATTAATTAGAGAAAAGACAACTTCTCCAGTGAGTAGTTCTTCAAAAACTTTATCTACTTGTTGAAGAATGAAAATAGACTGTCATTTTCTATTCTGCGAAAATGTCAATTCAAAACAGATCAAAGTCCTTAATTCAATATCTGAAAATGTTGAAGGGTAATATAGGAGCAATCATTTTATATATATATACATTTACCTGGGCCACTCATTTCTGAAATGGACTCCAACAGCTCAGAAAGTAACCATATGCATTGAAAAATGGGAATGCATGAAGTTGAAGAACTTTCATACCATAAGGAAACAGTCAACAAAGTGAAGAAAGATCTATATCTATATCTACCTACTTACTTATATATCTATACATATATTATATGAATGAGAGACTGTTGATTATTATACTGGACATATAAAGATCACAGAATTTTTCTAATCTAGTCTATAAGTGATCAAATTTATTAAACAGTTTTCAAAAGACTCCGTAGGAATGACCATTAAACTTATTAAGGAATGTTTAACTAACTTAGCCTTCAGGAAAATGCAAAATTATGCTACAATTTTATTCCAACCTAGTGAGAATAGTTATCACCAAACAAGTGAAAAATCACAAATATTGCTGAGGATACAGGGAAAGGAATTCTTATACATTATTGGCTAAACTGTAAATCAGCTCAGTCACCATCCAAAGCAGTTTGAAGAATTTGCAAATAATTAAAAGTAGAACTGCCATATGAACCTGCTGCACAATTCCTTGGCATTTATTAAAAGGAATCCAAATCATCATACAACAAAGACACTTGCAAATCTATGTTTACAACATTATAATGCACAATTGTCAATTTATGGGATCAGTCTTTCTGCTCATAAGCATATGAAAGCATAAAGTAAATATGATATACTCATACACAATGGAATTCTAGTCATCTATAAATAAAAAAGTTTACCATTTGGAAGAAAAAATGGATGGGACTGGACATTTTCAGGCTAAGCAAACTAAGAAATATTTACGGAAATATATGCTTGCTTACATAAATATACGGTGATATCTTGATAAATTGTTTTATGATATGACAGTAGTAAGGGGATAGAGGAAAGAAGGTAGCAAACTATAAAGGTAGTGGGGACCAAAAACAATGTAAATTCGAATATGAACAAAGTACATGATGCATTTGTAAAATCATGCCATGATGAAATATATTATTTTTCATGCTTATTAAAAAAAGAAAGGAGAGTCTAAAATAAGGAATTAAGAGGAGGATAAATGATGAAGTAGGTAAGTATGAAGAATTAATTTCCCATGGAGGGATGCCTCACCCAGCCTTGCTGCTTGGTCCTGCCTGAACTTGATATGCCATGCTTTGTTGATTTCCATGGGAGGCTTGGCCCTTTCTGAAAGGAGGAGGAGTGTATGGGGCAGGGTAGATGGGAAATGGGATGGGAATGGGAGGAGAGGGGAGAGAGGAAACTGTGGTTGTTATGTAAAATAAGTAAAAAAACAATAAAACATGAAAACAATTGTGTGTAGTTATATGTATGTATTCTCAGGGTGTGTACATCATATATGATGTTGATAATGGTGGTGGTGATGGTGGTAGTGGTGGTTGCTGTGAGACAATGGTCTTGTACCCTGTAAAGATTTGTCATTTGTATTGGTTTAATAAAACACTGATTAGCTAGTAGCCAGGCAGGAAGTATAGGCAGGCAACTGGAACAGGAGAATTTTGAGAAGATAAAAAGGCTCAGTCTGCAGTCATCACCCAGACACAGAGGAAGCAAGATGAGAATGCCTCACTCATAAAAGTACCAAGCCACGTGGCTAACACAGATAAGAATTATGGGCTAATGTAAGATGTAAGAGATAGTTAATAAGAATCCTGAGCTAATAAGCCAACCAGTTTATGATTAATGTAGGTTCTCTGTGTGTTTCTTTGGGACTGAAGAGCTGCAGGTCTGGGAGGGACAGAAGCCTCTGTCAACAGGTGGTGGTGGTGGTGATGGTGGTGGTGGTGGTGGTGGTGGCAGTGATGATGGTGGTGATGTTGATGGTGGTGATGATGGTGATGGAGGTGGTGGAGGTGGTGATGGTGGTAGCCGTGGTGGTGGTGATAATGATGGTGGTGATGGTGGTGGTGATGATGATGGTGAAGGCAGTGGAGGTGGTGGTGGTTATGATGGTGGTGGTGTGTGTATAGGCATGTGTGCACAGGGGATAAGTAAACATTTTGTGTCTTCCTCTATTGCTCTCTATATTATATTTTGAGACAGGGTCTGTCATTATACCTGAAGCTAATTACTTCACTAGACTGACCAGGAAATGAGTTCTAAGCATCTACCTGTTTCCACCCATACAATGTTGGTGTTTCAGGCATTGCACAACACTTGGCTTTTATGTAGGTACTGAGGATCCAAACTCACATCCTTAGACTTGCAAGATACTATATGACTCTATAATATCATATTTAATACATTCCATGTATTTATTTACAATATACTGCGAATTTTTTCTTGTAGTATTCTAAACAGATGGTAGTGATGACATTATTACAAATTACTGGTTATATCAAATGTATCTAATGCTTTATCACAAGGTATGGAGCACAGCAAATTATTATTTTGCAGCTTTCATTCAATGCATTTATAGGACTTTTTTTTAAAATTCAGTGCAGCTTGACATTGCACTGATCCCTGAGTCTAGCAATCGAGATGAATACCAAATCTCTGAATATTCTGTGTTGCAGGTTTTAAGTCACCTTTTGCCCCCTGCTATTTTCTGATCCTAATAAGGACAGTATGCTCATGTATTTTGCATATCTCCTGAAGAGTGAAGAAAGGTAACTTAAGGTGTTGGAGGAAGAGTCAGCAGACACCTGGAATTGTCTCTTTCATCCTCATCACACTGCGTGGTACCTTTGCAGATCTGTGCTGTTTCCAGCAGCTCAACCCCAGGGGAACCTGTGATAAATGCTGACCTCTGCACTAACCTTATGTAGAGATGAAAGAAATGAATGCATGTGTATTTTAAAGCAGTTATTAAAGATATGTCAGATTTTCTAAAATGCTCTCACCATTTAATAAAATGAAAGTGTGGGAGAAAGTGAATCATTAGATGTCTTTTGTTAAAACGTGAAAAAGGTTTTCTAAATATGGTTAATGACCATATTTAGAAACTGCAATATAAGTAAGGTACATGTGAGAAAAACAACATATATAAACAGACATAAGAGCCTCAGTTTAGTTATATCTATAATACATTGGCAAATAACAGAATGTCTTGGTAAAAATCAGATTAATACATGCAAATTTCTTAGAAAATCACTTGGCTCATAAAAAGTACTGCACATATGTACTGTTGTTCCTAGGATTCTCAAAAGCAAAGTGTCTCAATAATTACAAAATAGCTACTTGAGGGATATTTCTCTGTAATGGCTAGGTTAATTGTCAACTCAGCAGGATCTGGAAAATGCATGAGACAAGCCTCTGGGCATGGCCTTGAGGGATTATGTTCAATAGATACACTGAGAGAAAAGGTCCCACACTAAATGGAGCTGTTGCTATTTCCTGGGTCTGGGTCCTAGGCTGCATAGGAAAAGTGGAAGAGTGCTGGTCATAACCTGTCATTCCCTGCTCTCTGTTTCCTTAATGTGGAATGGTGGAGACTGGATGTTTCAATCTCTTTCTACTTTGATTTCTCCACCACAAAGGGCAATAACAGACTCTTTTCACCTTAAATTACCTTTTTAAGGATGCTTTGTCCCAGGAAAATATCCCAAGACCTACTTCAACATGTTAATGGATACTCAGACTACACATTCCCAGGAAGCTTTGCATTTCTTTGTTATCCATCAGAATTTTCTAAACTTTCTCTGATCAATGGGAGTTTTACTTACATAATGAGACTATCAGTAAGGAGTATTTTTAAAAGCTAATGGAAAAGAGAATCCATTAGGAAGCATTAAATGTATTATCATGACAAGGAATAAGGGACAGCCAGGCACAATTTAACTACTCTAAAAGTTAAAAGGACAGACTATCAAAGAAAAATTCCTGATTTAGCAGTCTAGAAAGTGTACAAAAGAATTGAGAGCCCATCCAAAAGTAGGCACAAATCATTAAGTTTTTAAAGTTTTTAGTTTATTTTCTGCTTTCCATCAAGAAGGGAGATCTTGAATTAAAAACTATCAACTATAGCTTATTTTTCTTAATTTTTATTCTTTGGGGGGTCTGCTACCCAACTTCCAAAAAAATTACACAGAGATTTATTCTTAATTATGAATGCCCTGCCTTTGTTTGACTTAATTCTAGCCAATATTTCTAACATAAATTATCCCATTTACTTTTTGCATCCAAGATTTTACCTTTCTTTGTTCTGTATATGTTTTTTCCTCTTACCTCTGGGTGTGGGGCTAGGTGGCTGGTCCCTATTGTCCTCCTCTCCTTCCCCTTTTGTCTCTTCTCCTATTCTCTTATTCTATCTATTCTCTCTTTCTGGTAGCCCCTCCTATCCCTGTCCTGCCTAGTGATCATTCAGCTCTTTTTAGACCAATCAAGTGTTAGACAGGCAAAGTAACACAGCTTCACAGAGTTAAACAAATGAAGCATCAAAAAATTCAACACACTTTTTTCATTATTAAACAAATATTTCACAGCATAAATGGATGTAGTAAATCTTCAAATAATATTTCACAACAACTAGCCTTTGAAAGAATAGCATCTTTGTTGTCTGTCAATCAGGCAGTGTGTTATTTATCTGGTTTCATTTTACCTGGATTTTCTGTCTCAACTGATCATGTAAGGATTCATTTAGGGTTGAAGTCAACCCAAAGCTTGCTCCCAAACCAGGTGGCTATTGGCAGTTCACAAATCCTTACTGACTGTTGGCTGAGGGTAACAGTTATTTTTCATTCGTGTCTAAATTAGAGAGGTGGGGAAGAGGAAGAAGATAAAGAAGAGGGGAAATAGAAGAGGGGGGGGAAGAGGTCAGAAGGGAAGAGTGGGGAGAAGCAGATCTCCGTCACGTAAGATAAACTCACCATAGCACCACTGTCATCTCAATTTGTCACACTATTTGTTAGGGAAAAGTCACTGAATCTGGAAAAGTCACTGAATTCAGTAGGATCACAAAGTTTCTGACTACCAAGAGGTGGGTCATTGATGTCCCCTTAAGACTTAACTGCCACAGATGTCCTGCAGGACATTGTAGGTAACTTATCATCATTTCAAATGCTTTGTTTTGACACGTCTAGACACATACACATTATTCATATCCTTTTGAGTTCTGTTATAGTCATGGCTAGCCCAATATAAAATGAAGGTTCTAAAATGCACGGGATTTTTGCACAGCATTTACTTTACAACCACTTGCAAATATAAAATTTGATTCAGAAACAGTAACTAAGTTCACTGAAATCTTACAGGTGGTCACTAATTACAGTGGTGTAGCTAACAAAAGAATACCAACTTGCATTTTATTGAGAAACTGATGACACACTCCTAAATGAAGTATGAATGAAATTTATGTCCTGGCAATGTTGAAGCCTCCATGGGCAGCCTGTATATGGCGGTTCTGTTGAACTAGTCCATATTGGGTTTCATGGTCTAAGTGAATGAATATGATTGACCAGGTCTCTTCCTCAAGAGGGCACCAGATCTCATAACACATGGTTGTGAATCACCATGTGGTTGCTGGGAATTGAACTCCGGACCTTTAGAAGAACAGGAAGTGCTCTTAGCCACTGAGCCATTTCTTCAGTCCCCTAAATGAAGAACTATAGGCAATTTACAGCTGCTGAGAGAGGGCGAATCAGTCTTCCCCAGGCACAAGTGATAAGCACCTGTTGTGTGAGAAAATTTTCCTAGGGAGATCTCTCTCTCTCTCTCTCTCTCTCTCTCTCTCTCTGTCACACACACACACATGCACACACACAGACACAGACACACATTCATTGCCCCATTCAGAATATCTATGACAGACCAAAATATGGACACCAACAAGTACAACTTAGTGAACCAAGGAACTTTTTTTTTAAAAAAAATGTGTTTTTATTGAACAAATGAGTTTTATCGGGGTTACTTACAGGAGTAGAAATGATCCAGAGATAGCTGCATCACCAAAGCCCACCTCAGCGTGGGTGGCACTTCACAAAACCTGGAAACCTGGAGCACACTGCACGTCCTGCAGGTTGGTCAATAGGCTAAAGAAGGTCCTTTCCAAGAGACTCAGTTGGTCCAAACCTCTTTCAGGTAGTGTGGGTCTGGTCTTAGTCTTCTTTGCTGCTTGTCTTATCTGAGAGCCTTGTCTTTGTAGCTTTTATTGCTCCCTCTGTCAGGGCCTACAGAATCTGGTCTGTTTCAGGGACTGGGGCAGCTGTGTTGAGTTTTCTTGTTTAAGGAGCTTCCCTGCAGGATAGAATGTTACAATCTAGTTGAAGAAGATGGGTAGTTAGAATATGCACTCTTACATAAAATTATCAAGAATTTTGAAATAAAACAATGAGGAGGAGGACAATATTAAATAAATGCAGTACATTTTAAGTGGTCACTAAGTAAAACCGCTGAAATTCTGCTATTTACCAATTAAGCAGCTGTGTTACTGTAACACACGATTGCTATTAAAAGAAGCAGAGCAAACCAAAACCAAAACCAAACAAAACCCTAAGAGACATATGACTCAGTTTAGTATCAAATAAATAAGGAGCAAGAAGATTTGTATGAGAAACAGGAAAATTGAGTCTTGAGAAATACACTGGAAAATATTTGCCAAAAATATCAGCTACAAGAATTAGGTAGGCAAATTATACGCACGTTAAGTCTATAGCAGTCTGAGTTTATGAACAGGTCAATGGGGTTAAACCTGTGCACCAACACCTATTGTATTAATAAGTGAAAGACAAAATTCCATGGGCATAAACTACTGAAAAATCTCAGGTTCAACTATTTGCAGCTTGTGTCAATTTTAAAAATAGAGGCTTCTGTACAAATCAAGCCATTATCTAGTGTTAATAATTTTGTATGGAGGCAAGACTTTCTTCCTATTAACTGCCACACTTTGGTGGTCTTGTCCACTGTTTAATACACTGTAGATTAGAGCTCATTAGAGTGAAGCACTTGCATTCTGCTACCAACTGCATTAAAATGTTTAAACTATCTCACCTCACTGATGCTTTACAGCAAACAGTGAAGACGCAGAATCTTCATCCCTACTTTATAGATAAGAAGTCCAGGGCTGACATTAGTATGTAAAAACGTCCTAGCAGGTGCCTGGAACTGCTAGATACTTAGAACCAGAGAGCAGGATAAAGCTGTGTTTGAAGCCCTAAATACAGGTTATATTTGGGAGGATAATAAGTGCTACTAGGAGAAAAGCAAACTCATAAAAAATGGAAAGAAAACTTGGAAAGGGTCCACTGTGGGATTTAAGGAAGAGCAACTTTAAAACGTAGGCAAGACAGGCTTTCAATTGAGTGCTTCTGAAGTCAGAGACAGAGGATGAACAGTGATAAGTTTTTTTTTCAGCCTAAAGAAAATAAACATTTGAAAGAGAACGTAACTGTTACAGGAAAGCAAATGAAGTTGGCGCCAAAAGACACTTTCTCACTAAAATTATTAGTAAAAGTATGAACCTGTCCACAGGAGCACAAGAGACAGAGACAGCAGAGGGTCAGCTTTTCCGTGGGAGAAGATAAGGAAATGAAAACTGTCGTGCAAAAGCTTTCAGAAAACAGTGAGGAAAAAGGCAGGATCGTTGGAGTAAGGAATGAGGTTGTAGTGCTGATTTAATTTATGCTACAAAGTTACTGGAAGATAGACAAGGCCAATGTATAGACAAGGCCAATGTATTCTTCCATGCCATCAGAGAAACTGAGGAAGATAGGATCTTACATTTAGGAGAAGGATCAACATTTTAACGTCAGTGAAGGCACAGCGAGGAGTTAGCAAGGAAATCAAACAAGAGGCCAGAGCTGTGGGTAAGTGCTTGTGTTGTGCGCATGTGGGCATTATCGACAAATTGAAAACTAAGCAACACACGTCCCTGTTACTGTATTATTTTTGGCTTCTCTCTTGAGGATATAAGGTTAGCTGACTGAGATAATATGCAATTAAAGTCTTCAATGCATGGTTTTATGTATTTTCAAACTCTAGAAACAAGGCTGTGCAAGCCTACAATTCCCTGTGGCCATGGATCCTCACTGTTAACTCAGTATTCTCCTACCCTGATACTGATAACCAACAGCAAGGAGACGGATCATTTACGAGATGATAAAAATTGTCAAGTTTTAGAAATCCTCTGTAAGAGCACATTAGTTCATATATAGTTTGGTGTTTCTCTTTTCAGAGGCATTCTTTTTCAGGTGACAGAACTTTTGTATTACTCCAGAGATAAGGTGCTGAACCTTTTGACCAATTTAAATCAGTGACACTACACTACTGAGCAATCCTTATAAAAATTACTTGTGAGGAACAGACCCATCCCATGCCATAGTAAACAAAGTTGTATACAATGTACAGATGTGCCGCGTGGTGGTAACACACAGCTTTAATACCAGAACTTGGGAGGCAGAGACATGCGAATCTCTAAGTTCGAAGCCAGCATGATCTACAAAGCAAGTTACAGGAAACCCAGGGTTGTTGCACTGTCTCAATAAGCAATGAAACAAAAATAAAAGTAAAAGTATTGGTGGTAGCTTTTGCTAATAGCTTCTTTAATTCATCTCATAGGTTCCATGGTATAAAAACTGAGGTTTAAGTGTGTGCTAGTATGTTTTTCATTCATTCAAGATATTTTATATGAAGTTGTAGAGGTATTTTTTTAACCTTTTTCTATTTATTCAGTGGTAATTTTCTATTTACCTAATAAACATGTTAAATGATAGTTTGCCGGGGAATCCCTTTGTTTCTATAGCCTGCCAGCAGCAGCAAGGTCCCTTGGCCGG
>LOJH01029359.1:0-11797 GCA_001685095.1 Ellobius talpinus
TTTATTAACCAATAAAAGTAACACATAGACAGATGACCCTCCTCCATCACTTCAGTGGAGTAGGGTTCTAGCTCATCACATCAGAATCAGGTAGAGACTGGGATGGCTCAATCGTAAAGCGCTTGCTACGCAAGCTTGAGGACCTGAGCTTCATCCCCCGGACCCACATTAAAAAAAAAAGCCAGGTGAGGTAGCATGTGCTTATAGTCCCAGGTCTGCAGAGGGGGCAAGAGACAGCTAACTGGGGCTTTCCAGCCAGCCAGCCAGCCTGGCCTAATCAGTGAGACCCTGGCTCCAGTGAGAGACCAGGTCTCAAAAAACCAGGTGGATAGCTCCCAAAGAATAACCCCCAAGATTGACTGCTGCCTTCCATACTTATGTGAACACACACGCACAAACACATCTACAAACACATGCACACACACTCGTAAAAACATTTACAAACACACACACACACACTCGCAAACACATCTACAAACACACACACTCACGAACACATCTAAAACACACACACACTCACGAACACATCTAAAACACACATACACACTCACGAACACATCTAAAAACACATACTCACCAACACATCCACAAACACACACACACACAAATTAATTAAAATTCACTTTCTAGCTGAGACTTTGAGTGCTGGAATGTGACTTCTGGAGCAAAGGGACTCTCAAGACACAGGGTGTGGACAGTCCTTTCGAGTCCCTCACCATCAGAGTCACTTCTGCAACTGGCTCCAAAAGAAAGGCCATCGAGTACCATATGTTCCCACAGATTCTTTGTTCCCAGCTTGTCAGGCTTCTGTGCTGGAAAGTGAAGTTGCCTGCTATATGCTTTTGAAAGCTGTCTTTTTCTTTGAGAACGTTATGAATGTGTACTCTTGATAAACGTCCTGCAATCTGTTGTTTGTACAGCCCGGGAACTCTAAGTGCAGCGGTGTGTATGAGAACTGTATGGAACAGAGCGGGTCAACAGGTAGGTACGATGCCTTCCCAGCTGCCCCTCCAGCTCCTCTTGAGCCATATGAATGTGTGGGCCCCTGCTCTTAAATGGCAGACTTCAAACTAAACATGCAGTCTTTGGGGCTGCATGCTTCCCAGAGAAGCCAGTGTGTTATCACATATCATTCAACAGCTTCATGCTTCTCCCTTGCTCTCGAGTGGTCCCAAGTGGGTGGCTGCACCTCTGGGGTTTTGCTCTGCTGTGACTTCATGAAAACTCTCACAGGGAAAGGGTTGTCTTTTGTGCAATGCTCAAGGAACTTCCACTCCAATAGTATGGAAAGAGATGCCGATTCCGCTGCGATTATGACGTAACCTGGGTTCTAGTTTGGCAAAGGTAATGGAAGAGATACCTGAGATGTGAGTGCATCAATCCACCATCCACCTTGCCTTGAAGCTCTGTGCTCATCACTGTGTGTGCTCACTGCCACAGGGCAGATCTTCCTGTCACACAAACACAAGGCTTTGACTTTAATGTTAGAAATAAGTTTTTAAAAGCAGTTGTACGGCCGGCTAGTGGCTTCATTCTTACTGATTGTCAGGACAACTGACTTCAGAAGGCGAGTCTTGCAGGGTGAGGTGGGGAAGGAACTGGAAGCCACCTTTAGGGACTCAGCAGCCACCTGTCACCTTTCATATCTATTTCTGTCAGTGTAGCCTACTGGCTTTGTTTTTATAGCATTGGGGACACACAAAGGTCTTTTGTTTGTAGTGTATTTCTGATTGTCACCGTTCTACGTGCTGTACCAAAAGATTTGTGAGCTAAGGCAGCATTTTAACTTTCTGAAAACATAGTTCCTTTCGATAGAAATTAAAATTCTGGAGTGGCACTTGTCTTAGTCCCAGAACTCTGGAGGCAAAGGCAGGACAGCGGCAGAGGCAGACAGTGGCAGAGGCAGACAGCGGCAGAGGCAGACAGTGGCAGAGGCAGACAGCGGCAGAGGCAGACAGTGGCAGAGGCAGACAGCGCTCTCGGCGTTTAAGGCCAGCCTGGTGTACGTAGCAGTTTGGGGTCAGCCAGGGCTACACAGTGAGACTGGTGTCTCAAAATATTTTTTTCCATAAAATTTCTGACAGCCAATTAAAATCCTAAGTTAATTACTTCTCAGCCCTTTGGCTGAGATTAAATGTAAAACTCTAAGCTAATTCTTAGACGACTGAAAGCTGAAATCACCACTGAGTGCAAATGCCTCTGAAATCGTGCTCTCTTGGAAGAGTAGCTCCTCCTCCCTCTCCACCTGTGAATTCCCAGCGGGAGCTAACAGTGGGCTGGACCTTGCCCCCTCTGCAAGACTCTCAGCTGCCCTCCCATGAAGCTGACTTTTCTGTGTCTCATGGGGTCTACATTTGGTCAACCATCCCCTCAGTGATATTTATTGAGGCCGTAGATGTGCACTTCAGCTCTTGATATGTTGAATATGGGAAGAATTAGAATTTGGGGGCAGAAGTATAACCTGATTAGGTTATTATTATTGCTTCTAAGTGCGTAATGCTGCTTAGACAGAGCTTGCCCTACGAGTAGGAGCATTGTCTCCAGCCCTGACTGCCTTGCCACGATCTTTTAGTGGTGTTTTATGTGTGAAAGTAAGTTTAAAGTAGGTAGCCCAACTCCATCTGACCAAGCAAGCAGTCATATGTCACAGAATGCACAAATACAATGCCCTGGCGGCCCCTCCCCCTGTAGAGACGGGATCCTCCCTTGGGATTCCCTACATGCAAAGTATAACACTGGTGAGATGACAGGAAGAGCAGACGAACAGCATCATACGGAACGAGGAGCAGCATCGAGAGTGCCGTCGCCGTACTGCTTGGCCTCTCTCGTCACCGTCGTGTGCAATCTGGCGTGAGTCTGTCCCGTGCGGACCACATCAAAGGGGTTGCATGACTGGAGCAATACAAGAAGGAATGCTGTTTTACAGTCAGGCCATCAACAGCCGCGGCCTTGGGTGCAGGGGGACATCGCTGCTTCGGGTACAACCTCATGACAATCCTGGAGCGTGTACAGCTGAAACTTATATAGTGCCCATTTAAACAGAGACACAAAAGAGATTCACTCTGGCATCTTCAGGACACAATCATGTGGAGTCCTTCATGCCATCAGCTCATGAGAGATTGTGCTAATACCCATGCAGCTAGTAATAATCGCATGCCAGATATGAAGCATTACAGCTGTGAACGAGGCAGACATTTCCCTTGCTTTTATGGAACATGTAGCCAAATGTACTACTGACCTTAGCCAGTGACAGGCATGAGAAAATGCATTACGCCCATGGAACAGCCTTCACAGCATAAGGCCAAGCTTCCAGGGAAGCAGAGAGTCATAGTCTTGAGGGTGAGGGATGGTGCTACCAAAGAAAGAGGTTTTGACAGCTGAGGTTGAAGTGGCAATCACACTGCAAGAGGTCAGTGTGACTCTGGCAGGGCTTTCCCAGGGAAGCCAGGTAGATGGGGGAGCCTGGCAGAGTATGGAAGCAGCTAGAAGGCTTTTAAATCTCTGATAAATTGGATTGGATTTTCAGTCTTAAAAGAGCCTTTGGCCACAGTGTGTAGATTGGGAGGAAGTGGGAGAGCACAAGGCTGAGGCGGGAGGAGGGACTAGCGTGAGGGGAGAAGCCATTCTAACAGACACAGCTAAACATCAGCAACCAGTGCAAGGCTGAGCTTGGCAGGAAAAACCTTTGAGAGGAGAAGAGAATTAGACTTTCTGTTCTTAAGAACTGTATTTGAGGGCTGGAGACGGCTCAGCTGTTACAAAAGGCTCACAACCCGAAATAAAGAAACTGTACTCAATTCATTCATTGATTTACTTTTAAGTTAATTTAGTGCAAAGGAAGTAAGACTTTGTATTAAGTGACACGTCCTTCAATGGGAGTTAGTGGTAGATGGTCAGTTCAGTACGATATACTTTCCTTCCTCCTGGACTATCATCTTGAGCTGGTGCTGTTTGCTAGACAGGTCCTTGCAGTCACTGGCCATTTCTTTCAGGTCTTCTTGCTTATCTTGTACCTGCTTTTGTCAGCGGCACAGCTGACAGAAGGAACAGGGCAGAGAGGGAGAGGCCAGAGGGAGGGTAGTTCTTCCTCAAAGACCTAAGTATCAGAGGTCAGTCCTTGTTTGGGGTGGGCTTGCGTGACACACAGCTGTCTGTTGCTCCTCAGTTCAGACATGATTTACACATAATGCACTGTCCACTGCTAACCACTCCAGGTGTACCCCGCGAGAGAGGAGTGCAGGGTGATGCTTCGCCAATGAAGCACTCCTGCCGAGTGGATCTCTTTGATGACCCCTGCTACGTCAATACGCAAGCTCTTCAGAGTGCCCGTGGCTACGCTGGAAATCAAAGCTCAACTCAAGGGAGCACATGGCATCTTGGAAGTAAGTGCCTTCCCACTGCCTGTACTATTAGTATCCTGGTATTGTGGCAGCCATACACTTGGCATCTGAGAACAGCAGCTCCCAATTCTCCTGGTTATGAAGGCCACATGTCCAAATCAAGCTGTTGGCAGCCCTGACTTCTCTCGGTGACGTGAGCAATCTGCCTAGTGCCCCTGTCCTTGTGTCTGTGGTGAACTGGTAAATGACAATGCTTGGCTTACAGAAACTCCAATCTCTGTATCGGCCTCAGACTTTCTGCTTCCTGTGGCTCCCTTCTCTTTGCCCAACAGGACAAGTACTGCATTTGGGTGAGATGAGGTGATTGTGTAAGATCCTTAATTTGATTATATCTGAAGAGACCCTTTTGCTGAATTAGACAGACAATTAAGACGTGAATGTATCTTTTGAGGGACCACTATGCATAGACATGATCTCTCATTTTAAAAACTATTTTCTTGGCTTCATCTTTGGGGAGTTGAGAAGATTTCTTTAAAAATTTTTTAAATTACATTTATTTATTTTTGTGTGCTCACACACATCACATGCACAAATACATGAAAAGGCATTGAGCACAGTCTTCAGGAGCAGGTTCTCTCTCTTCACCTTGTGGGTCTGGGTATTGCACTTGGGTGTGAGGTTTCAGGCAAGTGTCTTTCCCTGCTAATTCTTGACTTGTCCTTCACTGTAACTAATGACAAATCAGAACTTTGTGGACATGCTACAGATTTTAAGGACTTGGTGCATGGTTTTTAAATAATTCTTTCAACACTGAATTTACTTCCATTTCTTTTGACTCTCTGGTGTGTCAAGGAAGGACTCTCAAAGCCAGCTGGTAATCCTGTTTCTGTTTCTTTGCAAGAAAAGCATCGGCCACTATTTCTGTCCTATTTGGTGGCAATGCTAACTTTAATCACCTCGAACCCCTTGCTAAGGCATCTCTACAGCACTGACCCGAGATGCTCTGCTCGCCCACCATACACTTCAACTGTGGTCAGAGACAATGAGGTGAGCAATCGCTTTCTCTCCCGACTTCCTTGGGGTGGTGAATGCTTAAGTAGGAACACAGATAAATAAACGCTAAATGAGCCCAAAGCCTAAAATCCTTTGAAAAATAAACAACATTTCCCACAAAATAGTGGGCTCAGTGATTGGTGTGATACCGAAGTTGACCTGCTCCGAAGCTTGGAAAGCAACCCCTCAGGAGGGAGGGCCTGCCATTGCCCAGGATGTTTCCTCACAGCTGCTGAAAGTTCAGCACTTCAGCTAGGGCGGCTGTGAGCGACATTTCAAAGGCTTTGTTGGGCCTGACCTTCAACAGGGCCTGAGATGAAGTGGCCCCCACTGTCAGCCTTGTGACAGGTTCTCTATCTTTTGGCAGAAAAGTGAGATCACTCTTCTCACGCAGTCCAGCTGGGCTCATTCTCTAGAACCTAGCTGAGGTAGAGGTTGGCACTTCAGGTCTCTGGGCACCGGTGAGGAAGAGAATATGACTGGGCAGAGGGGAAGGTGGGACACAACCCAGGCCTGTGAGAGCTTTGGCCAACTCCACACAGTGCCTGTGTGTCCTGCCAGCCTGAGTAAACCGGCCTGTCTAGCCCCAAGAATCTGTCTGGATGTAGGCCACCTGAGGCAGGGCAAGCCTTTGGCTGCTGAGGTAGGCCCCAAAGGGCTGGTCATCCGGAAGCTGACTGCTAGGCCAGGGTCGAGTGGGTGAAGGGGGAGGCAGATGGTTCTTCCTTGAAGGAAGAGCACCTCTGTCCGGGCAGAGGGAGTGCTATGAGGTGGTGATGGGATATTCATTTCCAGTTGCTGCAGCAAGTCCATTTGGTTGCCCAGAGTGAGCGGGCCTCTGTGGATAAAGGCAATATTTGTTACAGAGATGGCTTCCAAGGGACCTGAGTAGACCTGGCCTTTTGTTCTAGACAAAGAAATAATAGAAGTGGCCGAGTTAATCCCAAATGAATCCCTGCTAACAGCTGAAAGCAAGCTTGCCTTGTTCTGACCTCAGTGGTTTTATCTTTAACCTTTCCCTTCTGCCTGCATCGCTGCCAGCCCTTTTCCTAATGCTCTCTCAATCTTAGTTTCCTATTAGGATTCAATGGGCACAGCCTCCTGGGCCTTTGAGGCCCCCCTAAGGATTAATGTCTTCTTGCCGTTCCTCCCCTCAAATCAAACCCAAGTTCAAATGCATTTTTAAAATGTCAGTTGAAGAAAATCTTATGATGAGTTAGAGCAGTGAAAATTTTTTTTTGCTCCACCCCACTGCACTGCAAACAGGAGGCGTCCTCACGAAGCCTTAGCTCTTACTGGCACTGCAAACAGGAGGCGTCCTCACGAAGCCTTAGCTCTTACTGGCACTGGCGGGGTTGTTCTCTAACTCTGCTGCAATCAATATAAACATCCATAACAAAGGAAGCTCCCAGATATTGAAGCATAAAATGGACTGGCTTATTTATTTCTACCTACTTGTTTAAGTGTTGGTGGCACAGGGCTGGGACTAAGCAGACCGTCTGTCTTCCCTGGCTGGTTCAAGGTCCTTCTCTGTATTCAGGCAGTGACAGGCGAGGCAAGGGTAGTGTGTGAATATTCCTTTAAAAAACGTCACCCAAAGTGGCACACATCATTTCTTCTTACTGGAAGGCATTTGTTTCTTCACGTGCCGTTGTGGAACCCAGACACATGGCCACACCCCTGTAAGGGAAGCTGGAAGTTACTCTATCCAGGTACGGGAGTGTGGTGGCAGGGAGGACATCACCTGTGGACAACCAGCTGTCTCTGCCGCTGTGTACCTGCCTCTCAAACAGCCAAGTGGCGCTCCGACAACATGGCACACAGCATCCAATGGCCATCCTTGTCACCTGCCCAACTGCCTCCCCTCACAACTGCCTGAAAACTCACATTCGCAAAGGGACAGCGGTCACTGGGAGTCCTTCTGAGCCAGAGCCAGGAACACTGCTTCAAGCCTGGCTTGCTTTTGCGAGACGACTCTTGCACGTTGGCGTCTGTGGTCTGTGTGGTGCTCCTAGCTTGTTCCTGCCATCACCCTCCACGTGTCCGCTGCGACCAGAGGCCAGTGGCTGTCTCTGTAGGTCTCCATCTCTTTCTAGCCTGTCTCACGTTGCCATGGCATGAGTTGGAAGTTTGTTTCAGGAGCCAAAACACATAACAAGGAGGCATGTAATTTCCTTGGCGATGCTGTTTCTTCATAAACTTGGTACAGAGTATTCCTTCTGTGGTCACTTCATTGTCCTGTGGCTCTCCGGTAATGGCTCCTCTTTCGGTCTGTGTTCTCGTTATTTGAGTGGGCCTTTGTTAGGCTTATTGGTTTTACCAATCTTGCTAAAGCATCTGGCTTTTTGTTTTGTTTTCTATTTGATTGGCCTCCATTTTTATCTTCACTGTTTCCAACATATGTCCTTTTGATTAGTTTCTATTGTATCATCTTTTATAGGCTTTATAATTTATTACCTCTTGACCCTTTATACTTTATATGAGATAGTGAGTCTAGTTTAATTTTATGTGAATCAGCTTTCCAAACACCGTTGATTAAAAACTTCTTTCTCCCCTGTTGTCGCTCTGTGATATTAAGGTCCTGTGTATGTGCCTGCATTTCTGGGCTCCTCGGCACACTTTCTCTCTTGGCAGTCCCCTGTTCTATACCACTCTACTCAGTACCATACACTAAATTGGCATAGCTTTGTAATTTTCTTAACAGGCACACGAGTCTTCCTTTATAATGCAAATATTTTTCTCTTTATATTCACATTTATTATTATTATTAGATAGGGTCTCAGTATGTAGACTAGGCTGGCCTTAAATTCAGAGATCTACCTGCCTCTGCCTTCTGAGTGCTGGGATTAAAACCATAGCCACCATGCCTGGCCTTGGGGTACCATCATAACCTCTCATCTATGTTTAACATTTTTTTGGTCAGAATTTTCTAACAGATTTTCAGGCACTTTATGGAGGTGTGCTCTTACTTTCAACAATACAGGTAAATTCTTGTCATACAGTCTCGTGTCCTTTCTTGGTATTTACAGGGTTACAGTAGAGAAGTTACAGTAACTCAGCGAGAGTTAGTCGTGCCCTCAAATCAATACTCAGGGTGCTTTGACTGTGGTTTGTAGACATGCATAAGCCACAGAAACTCTCAGCCTGAGGTCCAGGTTCCCGGCTGACGTCAGCAAGGGAGACCTCTACCTCATTCTGGTTTCCATGCTCTAAGCACTCGCTTAAGCCGAGTGTAGTGGTGCAGCTCCAACACAGGGGAGGCTGAGCCGGGGGTCACAAGAGTTCAAGACCACACTGGGTTACATAGTGCGTTTGGGGACAGCCTGGGCTGCCTAGCCACACAAAATGAAGACTGAACAGAAACCTTAAGTGTCCTTCTGGGGTACATTGGATACCATTTCTTTACATTTTTGTTGTCTCCTTTTGTTTGATTGGTTTCACTGTTTAAAATGGTCTCCAAGCACTGGTACTAAAGTAATGTGTAGTGTTTCTAAGTCAAAGAAAACTGTGAAGTACCCTCAAGAGAAAAGACAGGTTTACCAACACATCAGTCAAGTCTGAATTAAAGCACCATTGGCTGTGAGTGCAGTGTTAACAAAATATGCCCACCCTGTATCTTTTATCCAAAACCCACATGAGGTAAGACTGGAGGTTCACTGAAGAGACTGTTGTGGACCGAGGCTTGTTGGAAAGGAGACCCTGTGTCTCCTGCAGGGGCGATGATTTGTTTCCACTAATCCACAACACAGCAACTTTCAGTTGAATGAGTCCTCGGCAACAGGCTGCGAGGTCATGTGCCGAGGGGAGGATAGGGTGAGTTCAGAAGCTGGAAAATTCCCCTCACACTTGATGGACTCCTCAGAATTTGCACCTTCCAGTTGTATCCTGAGTTATGGAACTGTCCTGACTTTTGCATGCATTTTATTAGACATTTTTAAAATTCGAAAGTTATGTAGATGTGCACACACACAAATAATAAGGGATGGGATAATTGAGAGATGAAAAACCCTCCTTCCAAGCCCGACACTGTACCCATCACTCCAGATGTGGACAATTTCCTCCGCTACCTCTCTGTGTGGATGCATTGCTGAGGGCCTATTCCCCCTCTGCCCAGCCTTCACAATGAGCACTCCCCTTTGCACCCGCCCTTCTGTTCCAGAAAAAGCCAGCTTGTGCGCTGTGCAATGTAAGCACACAGCCCACTTAGTGTCAGCTGTCACACAGGAGCAAGGTCGCGAGTACTGCGCCACAGCCTTGAGCCATGATAGCTGGTGAGACCAAGGCTGACCTCCTCTTTGTTGTTGGTTCCCAAATCAAAACAAATGGGCATGCATAACTTTTAAACTTAAAATGAACTGGAAAATCTCTCACGTAGTTTGCTTCTAACAGAATTTGAGCTAAAAGGACATTGGCAATTACTCAGCACGCGGTGTCTTGTCCTTGTCCTAATCTGGGACCCGTGTGAGAAAACAATGTCTGCATCCCCAGGCTGGCCCATGGACTGTGGACTCTCTTCAAGATGATATAATGTCTCTTTTCCTTTGTTTTGTCCTTGTCCAAAAGCCGTCCACAGTCTCAGAGCAAACCAAAAGCGCACACCGCAGCCAGCCGCCTGCACCCTCACAATACATGGCTGCATGCATTGCCTCACGCTGTGTGAAGCATGCCCGACATGATGCATGCCTGCATGCATTGCTCTGCACTTGTGTGGAGCCTGTCTCTGATACAAACACACACAGGGCTGCTCATTAGAGTTTTCCATCATGTCCAAGAACAGGCAGCACCAAGGCCAACTACAAGTATTACTCACCGTCTGGACACATTTCCCCAGGCCCTTTCTGGCAATAGTGGAAGGGATGATGATTTGTGGGGGAGCATTCTTTCCAGTCATTAGCTTTAGACTGAATTTTTTTTACAAGATATGTTTGTGGTGCTAACTCTGTCATATGCAAATAGACTTTCTTAAGTAGGGCAGGGCTCCAACACACTGACAGGGGACTTGGGCTATCAACGACTACACAGCTTGGTGGAATAGAAGTTGCACAGTTTGGTGAGACCCTCCCAGAGGGCCTGTAAACGTTCCTTTGTGTTAGTGATATGAAGAGTGATTTCTATGCAAAAGATCCTTTGCATTTCAAAACACAGTGCTGGTTTCTGTGATTCTTTTTCTTTGTTAATTTGCCATCACATATATGACTCTTACCAAAATTCCGTCATAAAGATTGATATAGTTATTATTGGTGGATTTTAAAAAGCTTTATTTTAATTATATACATATATATTAGGGTGTGTGTCATATTTAAATGCCCCCCTTAAGTACATCACAAGCATGTAGTGCCCTTTGTGGCCAGAAGAGGGAGCCAGATCCTGTGGAACTAGAGGTACAGGTAGTTGTGAGCCAGCCTGTGGGTCATAGGAACTGTTTTTAACCTGAGTCATTTATTTTGCCTTGAGGCAAGGTCTCATTGAGTTGTATAGGTTTGTCTCAAACTTGCTCAGTTTAAGTGTGCTATGTCTAGGAGATGCTGTACATCATTGTCCTGATAGTATTGTCCAGGACAGCCAGGACTGTTACACAGAGAAACCATCTTGAACATTTGGAAAATGGGAAGGTTTTACATCCAACATCAGTGCCTTGGAGTTTGACTGGAAAAAAAAACCCAAGCTTTTTAGTCAGATGGTCCTTGTTTCAAATCCCAGATCTACATTAACAGTGTGGCTATGAAAAGGTAACTTAGCCTTTCTCAAAATCCGATTTGGGGACCTGTCTAATTTTGAAAATAAAATAAGATGAATTATGTAAGGTCCTTAACAAGAGCCTGTTTAATAAATGAGAACCACACAGTAATTACTATTGCCATGAGCCACAGTAGCGCTTGGCTCACCAGATGTACTGTGCTCTCATTCGCGATGTTCCCAGTTTGGGACGACACTTTCTTCTATCATTGGCTGGAGCCTAGCCTTGAATGGCTGAGCATCTCTCCACTCGGGACAACACTGTGTCTAGGACCCTGGGAAGCTGCTCTAGGACAAGCTCCACTGATACTTTGTTTCCTCGCCTCACTTCTGCAGTTCAGACAGGTAAATGGTACTAACCACAGCGGGCCATTTAACAATGCAAAGCTAAAATGTTTGCCCAGAATGCCTAGGTGCAGTAAATTTATAAATATAGCAACTTATAAACTACCATAAAAATGAAAATGAGGTGGGTGGTGGAGGCACACACCTTTAATCCCAGCACTTGGGAAACAAAGGCAGGTAGATATCTGTGAGTGTGAGGCAAGTATGGTTTACAGAGTGAGTTCTAGGATAGCCAGGACTACACAGAGAAACCCTGTCTCAAAAAACCCAAAAAGAAGAAGAAGAAGAAGAAGAAGAAGAAGAGGAAGGAAGGAAGGAAGGAA
>LOJH01029360.1:0-17445 GCA_001685095.1 Ellobius talpinus
ATTTATCTATTTATCTATTTATCTATTTATCTATTTATCTATTTATCTATTTATCTATTTATTTATTTCCTCAAACTATTTGTTTGTCCTTTCCCAAGTTCCTTTAATGGATTTTTTTCATTTCTTAGTTTCTAGTCAGCTTGAGTCCCTGGCTTGGCTTCCCTCAATGATGGACTGAAATCGAAATATGTAAGGCAAGTATACTCCTCCCCATATTGTTTTTGATCATGGTCCTTATGCAGCTATAGAAACAGAAGTAAAACAGGATTGATTAAAAAATGGAATAGGCCACTGACTTTACCTGTGGTTTGAGTGGAAGCCATCAAATTAAAAGATTGAATACATTAGGGCAGATATAGAGATAGAGATTGACGTAGAGATAGAGATAGATTAAGGAGACCCATATCTTAGACTAGAATTCATGAAGATGTCATCTGAGACTGAAAGTTGCAGGATGGTTCACTGCCTTACAAAAGTGACACCACCAGAGTAGGTCCAGATTGCAGCTGCTGCTGAAACTGGTTGGTAGTGGACCAACCTCTGAGTCTTGGATAATGCATTTTTTTCCTACCAACTTGAGTCATCTGGCAAAGATCTTATTTCTTTCCACTAACTTGCCATTGGCTATGTGCAGCCTCTGAGCAGAAGGTTCCTGGTAACCATGCACAATTCTAACCTGAAGGCAGAGCTGTAGTTGTTAGCCATTAACATCTGCACAACAGGAAAATGAAATGACTGGGCCTTGAAGAGGAATTCCAAGTAGAGCACTCTTCAAGGCAAGTTTGAGAAAGGACAGTGTCAAGAAAGAAGGTAAATGCATATGAAACCCTATGGCTTTTATTGAAGCACAAGCCAATAAGATGAGGTTAAAGTTTAAGGTAAAGAATCATCATAAAACAAGGAACTCTTCACTACTTGGGGACAGATGTAACCAGAAAAGTCAACATGTTTAGATTAAGGAGACTCACTTGGTTAGGGACTGAACACTGTTTTCATGGACTTCAGTGTGTACAGGGCAATTTTTAAAATATTGCTCATTATGCTCGTTATAACTTCAAAGTGTAGCAGAAAGAATAGATTTTTACATCACAGGCAATAGGAAAAATATTTTAAAATACAAAAGATATATATGTACATACATATCTATTTTACACAGGGAAGAACATATTTGCCTCCACTTGTTCTTGCCAACAAACGACAATAATACTGATATAAAAAATTCAAAAATGGCTTTAAATCTTTATTCAACAAACTTACTATAGTCCAGTGTCTGATTAATTTGCTTTTATTGTAGTATATTGTAGAGATGTACATAGGACCTAATATAACCTTATCCCTCCATATGATTCTATTTTATTCTTTAAGAATTATTTAGACAACCAGTATGCTTTACCCAAACCTGATGAACTGAATAACTAACACACAAAAGAATATAACTTCACAAACTCTAGAAACCAGAAAATCAGTATAAACATGTAATTAACATAATGCCCTATAAGGAACCCCTTCTTGGTTCCTTATGGTCATCTTGGGACAGATTATTTTTTAATGGGTAAATTTTAGAGGGACACAATCTAAGGCTCCTAGTTAACTCACAAATTTCAATTCAAGTTTCCTTAAGAAGCAGGGGTTTTTTGTGTGTGCATGTGTGACAAGCTGACGTATTAATGGCAATTGTACAGTGATCTCTGATGTTTCAAGATTTGCTTCTTTCTCTAACTATTTAATTTATTACCAAAAGCATAATAATTATACAATTGAATTAATGTTTACAGTACTTAATGATGTTAAACTGAACATAGATTCATTCAGAAATGTAAAAATAAGCTAATCCTGATTTGCCTTTTTGTTGTTGTTTGTGCCTAAGGATGTTGATTTGATTAAATGGTCAGTAATGCTTCTGGCTCACTGGGCTGTTTAAAATAACATTAAATAGAATCTTTGACCTATACTTCTTCAGAAAATAGTTATGCTTGATAAATAATAAATGTCTCTAAAAAAAATCTTCCCAGATTAAAAAGAAGGGTAGCTTATTGAGCCCAGTTAGCATGGGGTAGCCTGGGTCCAATCTTCAGCACCAAAAGGGAAACAGAATGTAGTGGATGAATGAAGAAAACATGATTTAGTTTATGTCTCAGTGATAGCAGAAGAGCAGCTCCTGAAAGCAGGCACTCATTCATCTTGTTATCCTTTGCTTTTATGATCCTTTTAGTTGTAATTCTCTGTGCAAAGAGTGCATTAGTGCGATACTGTAGAAAGGCCAGCAGCCTGTATATCAAACTCACAGAGAGACTGTACTGGGTAATCCCAAACACCATCATTGTGAACTAATTCTAGAGGATTTTTTTTTGTCATACCGTCGATGCGTACTCACATTATTGAGATTCAGGTTACTAAAGGTATAATCATATAATTTACAAGCCAAAGAGTACTGAATTACCACTTAAGTTCATTTGGATACGAGCAGAATTTATAAAATACTTGCATCCTTGTTACAAACGCATGTTAGGTGTAATTAGTGTCATTTAATTTGAAATGTTACCAAACTCTGTGTGACAGCTACTGTGAAGGTAGTAGACAACCAATTCAGAAAAAAAAAGTACAAATAGCCCTCAAGCACAAAACTCCAGGGCTCTGCAGACTGCAGCAGCACCAGGAGCTTAAGCTTGGGCGAGTTGAGGATAAAAATTGACACGTTAAGATTTTGTGTGTGGTTTTGTTTTGCTAATTAGCTTAAGACTGATTTATTTACTTTGCACAAGAGCTATCAAGTAAGTAATACTTAATATAATATTTCAGATAAGGAGGTTTACCCTGACACACGAAATTTTGCAGTACTATCACTACTATGAAATTTAACTGTCGCATTACCAACACCAGACTTATAAAGGCAACACTTAGATTCTTTTATTTTTATCTCTCCACAGTGATGTGTGTGGATGAATCCACAGCAGGTGAACCCCGGAAAATAAGATGAGAATCACATTCATTTTCAAAAGTACCTGAATGCCCTGCTTCTGCCTATAAGCCTGATTTTTTTTTGTCAATAACATAGTGGATAGTCCTAAATCCAAACGGTAGCTGGGAGTTTCTATCCACAGCTGAGTTTAATTTACGACTGATTAATTGGTTTGGGTAAAGTCAGGAAATTCAATATTTTCTACCTTTATTAAATTGTAGAAGCAAAGGAACTATTTCTAGTACAGCAAGGAAACAATGGGAGGAACTAAGGGAGCTGGGTCACAATGTCTTGTTGCTTTTGACTTGGTCCAGTTGGGTAGAAGGAAAAAGAAATGTTTTTCTTGATTAAAATTCCTTTAAATCCAAGAACTGGCTCAACTCAATAAGCTTTTTAGTCCTAATTCTGGATTTTTGCCTTTTGCTAAGTTGAAGGACCAAAAACATCATGTGTATATTTAAGATGACAAACAGTTATTCAGGCCAGCCTTCAAATGCTTGAACCATGGATATAAAAAGCAGCGAGGTGGGTTTGGGAGATAACTTGGTAGGTAAGAGCACCCCTCTTTAAAACATGTGGATCTGGATTCTAAACCCAAGCACCCACACTTAAGAAGCAGGCAGTGGGAGGACATGTCTGTATCCAGCACTGTACAATGAAGATAAGAGGATCCCAGCAAGTCACTGGCCAGCAAGCTTAGCTAAAATGTGTAGCTTTCTATTCAGAGAGAGACACTGGTTCAAGGGAATGAGGCAGAGTATAATCGCAGCATATTTGATCCCTTGCACTGGCCTCCTACACATGTGTTCACACATGCATACAACACACATATACCCATGAGGACAAATGAAAATAATGTAAAAAAATATCAAAACTAATGCAGCAGTGAGTGAGCTAAGTGTACAAAGAGAAGTAGGAATACCCTTAGCTGATGACTTCCCGAGATTCAGTTTACATAGTAGACAGTAGAATTCTTGCCCAAGTGCTCATTTAAATTTATTCAATTGTTAGTTTAACCACTGAATTTTAAAATTGGGATTAATTTTCTTTCTTCCAACACATAATATAAACTTCTTCAACTCTCTGATACTAAATAGGACAGGTAAATATCCAAAATATTTTCTTAACGCTTTCTCAATAGTATTTGAGTGTCACCACTTCCTTTATTTAAAATACATTCTTCATTTCTGAGAAGTCACCCCCATTAATACTGTTCTAGAGGATCCCACAGTAGCATCAATGGGATCCATTCATTTTCAAATTCTTATAATTGTTTAGGAATGGGTCAAGAGCCTATTTCTTAGTCAGAGGGTATAGTGTGGTCTTCAGTTATTTTCCAGGTGGCATAAAGAAATCTGGGGGAAAAAAGACACTGTGATAACTGATCAGAGATGCTGAAAGTCAGAAATCATGTCAGTTACGCTACAAAATTTCAGATCCTTACCTTACTCCTCCAGCTGAAAGCAACTTTTAATACAAAGAAATTGGTGTGAAAAATCCAGATATGATACACATCTGAAAGCAATATTTTAAAATCCCTGATCTCATTATTTAGAAATGAAACAAGATAGATTTCACTGTGGAAAACTTACAAAAAAATTACTTCAGTGTGAAAAATCCAAGAGATCACACTTTCAAATACTACTGAGAGAGCAATTAGAGACAACTGAACTCGTCTACTTAGCTTAGTTAGCATCAGGGAAGTTAAAAGGAGTTTACATCCTGTGCTGAAAAGAGAAGAGAAATAATCTGCTGTAGAAACGAATGGTTAAAATAGTAGCAATCAGAGACTGCAAGAGAAACCATGTAATCTTGATGAAGAAGATATGCAGAAGGTTGAGGAAGTAAAAACGTTTAGAAAGGGGTGTTTTCCTCTGGGAAGAGGAGATTAAATTCATTCTGAAGAAGATAGTTATGGAGAAAAGTTAAAGCTGTATAGAACAGTAACAGTGGCATAGAAAAAGAAAAGATCTGTGGGTTCTCCCATCCTGACCCCCCTGGATGGTAGAATCCCTCTCCCTTTCTTCAGCAAGACAGTGCTTGTCTGTGGATCTCTGCTTCCATCAGTTACTGGATAGAGTATCTCTGATGGCAATTAGGGAAGTCACCAATCTGCTTACAGGAGGTGGCCAGTTCAGGCAACCTATCCACTACTGCTAGGAGTCTTAGTTGGGGTCATCCTTGTGGGTTCCTGGGAGTTTCTCTGGCCCCAGGTTTCTTACTAACTTCAAAGGGTCCCCCATCAAGACATCTCTTTTGTTAGTTTCCCCCTCCATTCTGTATCCAATCTCCTTCTGGCACCCAACCTGCCCAAATAGCTCCCTCTAGTTCCTATCTCTCTATCTCACCAACCTCTGCCCTAGTTTACCCAGAAGACCTATTTTTAATTCCCCTCCACAGGAAAATCCATGCATCCTGGAACCTTAGCTCCGAGAGCCTCGTGGTCGCTATATCAACATTTGGGGAGCCTGCATGGGACCAACCTTTGTATGTGTGTGATAACTATCTAGTTTGCTCTCTTCTAAGAGGACCTCTTCCTGATTCTTAGCTGGCTTTTGGTAACCTGTTCCCATGCTGTATTATCTTGCCCCGCCTCAGTATAAAGGGAGGAGCTTAGTTCTGCCTCAACTTGCTGCAGCATGCTTTGTGCAAGGCCATGGGAGGCTAATCCCTTTCTAAATGGAGATAGAGGAGGAGTGGGCTGGGATGGGGACAGATGGGAAAGGGGAAGGGAGTTTATCTCTGAAATATCTGTGTCTGGCACCTCCAGGCACTCTTTCTTAACTCCTGGTGTTAAACATACCAAGTTAACCTGATTTTTTTATTAATACAAATTTGTTTACTGTCTGCTATATTAGTAATGTTTGATTATTCAAATGTTACATCACATAACCAAATTCTAGTGTTTACTAAAGAAGTGCTTAGTTAGGAGAGCTATAGTATGAAGTTTGCCAAAGTTAGTGGAGTATGACAGTTTGTGTCTCCATTTATTGTATATCCTTTGTTTAATTCTTTATAACAGCCATTTATTCCTGAGTTTTTCTCACAGAATGCTGAAACAGAAGTTCAGAGACAATCTTGAGGTTCTTAGAGGACTCTTTCAAAATGAATATATAACAAACTTCCTCCCTACTCCATGACTATTAAATATCACCATTATGTCTCCAAATTAAATACATTTAGTCGAAAAGAAAAAAATTATTTTGTTTTATCAGCTATGATAAAAAAATTATTTAATACTAAAGAGTAACTATCAATTCGTAGTGACTTATAAGGGAAAGAAGGTTTCTTGCTCAGATGAAATGTTTTTTCTAAGTCAGTAGAGGACTTTACTCCACATCTGTTTATTCTATGCCATATAGCTATTCCCGTCTTATCATTGTTTCAAAAGCTCACCACAAATGGTGCAGAAGGTGAAATCCTAACTTGTGCCTCACAGGGTGTGTGGTGGTTTGAAGGAGACTCACTCCCTGCATTTGAATGCTTGTTACTCAGTTGAGGGAACTGTTTGAGAAGAATTAGGAGGTATTGCCTAGTTGGAGGAGGTATGTCACAGGAGGTGGGTTTTGAGGTTTCAATATTATTACCAGTTAGTTCTCTAGTTCTCTCTCTCTCTCTCTCTCTCTCTCTCTCTCTCTCTCTCTCTGTATCTATCTCTGTCTCTGTTTCTGTGTCTCTGCCTGTGTGCTTGAGGATAATGATGTAAGCTCTCTGTTAATTCTGCTACTGCCCTAGCATCATGCATGTCTGTCTGTTGGCATGCACCCTAGCACAATGGGATGGATTCACCCTCTGAAACTGTAAGCCCCAAACTCTTTCTTCTATAAGTTGTCTTGGCCATGATATCATTACACATCAAGAGAAAAGTGACTGGGAGAGTACAGAACTTCAAAGAGCTACATACACACGCACGCACACACACACACACACACTCACATACACACACACTTACACACACTCACACACACACTCACACACACACACACACACACTTACATGTATCTTGAATATGCTCCTGAAATTTTGTCTTTCATTTAAAGAATTAAGGGAGCTTCATATATAATTTTTCTGTATTGGTTCTATGTGTTTTCTTGTTCTTCCTCTTTTTACATGTTAATTTTTTTAGATCTCTTCTTTTCAATACACTAAGGTATTAAGCCATTGAATATAATTATATTTGGATAGATATAAGTAAATTTGTTTAAAAATATTTAGCATGCCAAAGCACATGACATTATCTTCTGTAATAATTTGTTAATTGAACAAATTAACAAATTATTAATATGTTGTGATTAGAATGTGGATAGGTTTTCTACATTGTTTTTTCATTTCAGTTTTGTCTAAATACCTTGAAGAGAACTTGTGGTAATTTAAAAACTTTTGGTTATATCATTATTATTATGTGATACTGTCCTCATTACCTTTTTTGATTTCTTCCTATAAACCCAAATCGAATCTTTGGAATATGTCTTTAGAAAATTTGATGTTCTGTGGGAGTTTTAAGGAAAGGGAGGAGTTAATGTATGTTAACATGGAAATCTAAGATTAAAAAGCCCTCTTAGTGTTTATTAAGACTAATTATCATATTCAAATTATTCAAGGCAGAATATTTCTAACACTTGAATATCTGTCTGCACATATCTCACATGCTTATAAATACTTTCAATTTCATGTCCAAATGGATTGAAATATGCAATGCACTAAATGATATAGAATATTATGTACATATTTTCTATGGGTGTTTAAGAGCACTAAGAAAATATGTGAAACAATTATGCTAATTTATGCACTAATATATTTAGAGTAATTAGATGCTGGAGAAAAGAAAGGAGACCGTCTGGTGTATGTTAATTCATTAGTTTTGCATTGATATATGATTAAAATCTCAATTTCTTGTTACTTTCAACACTAATATATGTATGTGGCATACATAAATTTAAGGAAACTATTTTAAAACAGAATTTGAAATATTTAAAGTTTGCCGAATGATCTGTGCAAAAGTAGGAGAAGCTCTTAAGTAGTTCATCCACGTCTTCATTTCAAGTCATGTCAATCAGAGCAATGCTGTTGAGTGTAACACACATTTATACTTTATTTGTAACTAAATAGTTTATTGTCAAATCCAAAGAGAATTTTAGGACAGATAATTTATCTCAAGTTTTATAAATACCATAAAATCAGATTACTTACACCCTGCTTATTTAACAACTGTACCAGTGTTGGACAGAATTAGAAATCAGCTTTCTGACTCCTCTAAATACTAAGAACCTGACCAGAAGTCTGTGGGTACATTTCTGCAGTTGTAGAAGTCTAACTTCTGTTGGATGAGCTTAAAGTGATTGGTGGTACAGTGTATTAAAACAAAGGGCTTGCCTATACTCAGCTACAGTAGAAATCTAGCTCCCATTTCCCTATGAAATTAAGGTTGACGAAAATACATAGTACAAATTCCTAAAAATGTTTAAATATGTATACAATGTATATTTACATTCATAGTGGTTAGCCTGAAAATCAGGGACACAGGAAAGTATTCTCTGAATCATCTGTCAGAAAAAAATTATATTCATTATAACATAGTTTCCCCATGTCCCTCAGTGTGTCAGAAATTTCAGTAAATACACAACAACTGACTGTTATCAGCGGCATGCATATCAAGACTTCCTGCTATGATCTAGTCAAAATACCAATTTAAATCAACAGCACTCAGCCGGTGACTTAATGTCTCCATTTTATTCTCTAAGAAATGAAGACAATAAAGTATTACAACATTAGGCATAACTTATTTCAGGAGCAAAAGACTAAATCCCAAGTTCCCATAGTTTCAACAAGCTGTGTTCTAGCAAAAATGTAAGATTTCTTAAGAAAAGTTGATGAAAGTAGCAATGTTCTAGCACCTAACAGGTTTGGGACCAAAAATATACAAGAACACTTAGATTCTGTGCCTGGCCTCATTTTGGCTGTCTTTCTGCTGATATATGTACTTTCTTTCAAAAAACGAAATGACTGTTAAGTAACCCCAGAAGACGTTTGCATCTCAGATGAAACTTAGCATGCCTCCCACTGTTTCTGAGTTACATAAACACTACTAGATCAAATATCATGTTTATAAAATGTTTAAATTTTACCTAGGCCCACCCAAAAGTTGCTAGTTGTTAGCACCTTTCTTGAATTCTAAGGAAATTCTGTACTTTAAAGGCATGGGGCTTTGGCTTCCCTAGTAACTGCCACAAAAGGAGAAGTAACCCAAAACTATGGTCAGTGAGACTGAATCACTCTACCACTGCAACCACCTCCTTGAGAGGAGTTTTAGGAAGAGTCAAAATACAGATTAGTTTCCATTCCTTCCCATCTCGGAATGATCACTCCAGTTTCTTTTAACTCACTTCTAGAACTCCCTGTCATGTCATAGAGAAATGACCACAGAATGTCACTTGGCCTTTTCTTCTCATCTTCTCCCAACACACTAAATTTCTTTTTCAAAATTTTCTGCTCTTCTTTTATACTTCTCAGTAAAAAATTAGCAAGCTCTCTGTGCCTTGGGCTCCTTTGTTAGGGATAACAAAACGGATAAATTAAACACCACGGCATAATTTATTTTTGCCTATTGCTTTAAGAGAGAGAGACTGTTTTGTTTTCCTTCTTCATTGCTTAATTTTCAAAACATGAAACTACCTGGCATATGCCAACTCCTGGATAAATAATTCTTGAGTTTTAGATTACCGGCCATGTCTTAGGTTATGTGATCTCAGAAGCTGAAGGGGACCCTACAGGTGTCAGTCAAACAAATGGACTGCAAAGAGGTATAAAGGAAAACTCAGTTTGCTGAGTCAACCTGGATCAAACCTTGGGAAGTCTCATGCCAGTTTCCTGCTGTAATAAATGCAATCCCAGTGCACAAGGAGGTGTAATTGAGGGGAAACCTGACTCATGGTACATGTCAGTTCTTCCACGAAGATGGGTTCTAGAGATAGGCTCCTTGATAAGGGCCCAAGGAAGATTCTGGTTGGGTCTCAGTCATACAGATAGTATAGAGGTCGTTTGATTATTAGACACTCCTCGTAGTGGTTGTGGAAGCTTGATCATTTGGATTATTAGCCTCCTCCAGTCCTAGTTATGGGAACTTATATTCTGATCCAACAGGTTGAAATGACCAACAGGCTAGTAATCATTCCCAAATCCCAGCTTTCTCGATGGAAAAACAGGTTTTATACTTTTCCATTGGAAAGACAGTCATGTATGCTTAACATTCATGGTCTCCCTGGAGATCTGTAGGTGTAAAGAACTTTGTGCTATGCTCAAACAAGAAGAACTGATATAAAAAATATGAATGTATAGATCGTCCTGGTATTGCAATTTAATAACGGGAAGCATGAAGTGGTAATGAAACTATTCTTAAGTAGTATGAGAAACATAAAAAATATCTTTTGTTGAATCCTAGTAACTAAGATTATAGTTAGGTACTATGACCCATGTATTATAACTTGCTCAAAATTTAGTGATAAAAGGATGAAATCCTTGTTTTTAAGATATGTCTACAGTCCAGTATGGAAATTAAGTCATTATGTTTGTTTTAAGGCTTTTCAGAAAAAGTAATATGTCACAGTTAGTTCATTCTTGTGAGAAAAACTAACCAATCATGTACATTGTTGATCTGCATGATTCCCATCCTGCTGCTACCTCCACTTAAGATAGAGATGGTCACCAAGGATGGATCCTCCAAGTCAAACAAGCCACATTTCTGGCTCATTTGAGACTACTTTGCATGTTGAAATGTTGCAGCATGCTAAAGCAGAGTAGAAACACAATTCAGCAGCTTTCTTTTCCATTCTAGTATTTATTTCTCCTTTTCCGTCTGGCAACAAGGGAAAATAAACAAAGGCAACAGCATCTGTTGCTCCTGCTGCTTTGAATTAAGCTGCCTTAGTTTAATCAGTTTTCCCCACCAAATCCGTTGCTGTACCTTCCCAGGTATTAGTGTGACCTTTACTTTGACATGCCTGTTGGTTGGTTTACCAGATTTCTTTTAAAGATGTAATAACCAGAGAGATTGCAATTAAGAGCTATCCAACATATTTAATAGTCTTCACTTTAGTTTATATGCATATATAAACCTAAGGTTTTAAAAAATCCCTATTTCTATATTAGTGCCTATATTTAAAGCACATGTAATAAGCCTCTGATATTAAAAACAAGGTATTTCCTAGAGCTTTGTTTTAAATGATAGGCTTTGAAGCTTGGGCAGTGGTTGTAGGGTGTTTCTTCTTGATAAAAAGATAGGCTGTTGTAGAGATTACTAAATGATTTGGAGTTTTGGGAGTCTGCTGGGTTTCATGCAGGCTTGATATGCTTCAGCACACAATCACAACCCATAAATCTAAGTTCCTTGAACTCAAGAGTAATCTATTTCCTCTTAAATTCCTGGCCTGCTCAGCTAAACACAGACACTTTCTCTCATCTCCACAGTCACTCACTCACATATACTGAGTGTAGTGCTGAGAAATAGGCTTGATTCCTGACACATCAATCCAAAGATGTCAAAGAGAATCAGGGCATTTCTTTTCCATAAAATTATCTCTGTGAGACTGAAATCTGTCCTCTTGACTGCCAAGCGACTTCAAAGCTATAAAAGTGTTTAGTAAGTTTGTCTTCTCTTGTGAAGTATTTAATTAGAAGTGATTTTGAAAGAAAAGATGTCGTAGAATGAAACTTGGTGGCTACATTGTCATTTAAATGAGAAAAAGCAAAATCAAAATGTTCAAAATAAGTTTAGAACATTCTATCAGTTTCTGGAAAAAGGAAAAGCTTTTAGGATCCTCACTTCCAAAGTTCATATGCTAATTATCAGTTGTGCTCATAAACACAATTCATAAACATTGGCCCCCAAATATTTCAAAACTTAATTCTCAATTCCAGCAGTATGAAATTCAAGCACTGTATATTGACCATTAATGAAGGTTGAGTTTACCAAGTGAAAGGTTAACACTGTAATGCTTCAGATACTCATTCTCATTTAAAAATGTTTCCTCAAAGCAGCATTCTGTTGCTTGCTGCTTTATTTTTAAAGTAGCAGTAACAGTTGTGTTTTGCTTAAACAGTTGTGACATGTCTCGTGCTGATACTGGTGAAAATTGAAAATCAAAAATTGTTTATGTAGAGCTTCTAACCTACAAATTAGTCAAAGGTATATCCTGTTCTTTTATTTCCATATTAAATATGGATGGATTTTTTTTTCTTTTCTGATTGGTGTGAAATGTACTTGATAATGTCAATTAACAAGGACAGTAATGCCATTTTAAAAGTAAATCAAAATGAATTGTCCACAATTGGGTCAAATACAGAACAAACAATCCTTGTATGAATGAAGCAATGTGCTATTCCCCAAAGCACCCAACATTTAAGAGTAAATGTAAAAGTCATCATTAAAGTAATTGTGTTAAAAATATTATTTGAATAGTGATATTTTTAGACCTTGTATTGAGTATGGGTTATTTTATCCTTCAAACTCTAACAGCCATCTATAAACATCTCTTAAGGGTTTTATAGAAGTAACTTGCCTTCAGAATCTTTCCTTGGGCTTTTAATAGATTTAAATTTGATTGTGTAGAGTACCAACTACTTGTTGGACATGGAAACCTTATAACATACGCCACAGCCCTGCTAATCCCACTTAAGTGAAGAAAATCTGGATTCCCTGAGGTCAATGAACTTAAGACTCTTCTACTGTGGTCTGCACATCCTGGAAATAGAAGTGTCACACTCGCACAGCAAGCTCTTTATACACTGAGCTATCTCCCTGGACTCAAGTTTAGTATCTTTTTGTAACACTTCATTGTCTTTGAAAACTTAATTTATCAAGTGTTGAATAATTGCATCTATTTCAATATTTTATTTCAAGCCAATTTGTAATTTCAATTATATATTTTATTATAAAAATGTAACAAAATAAAACAATTAGCTATAAATAATAATCATACATAAAGTCAATGTAGTTCTTTAAATATATTATGTGAAAACAAAGAAAATCCAATGAATGTGCGTGATTATTTAAGATGAAATATAGAAATATTTTAGATAGTATCATTTATTTTATAAATTCTCTTTTAGAGAATTTTAGCCATTTCTTTTGTTTTGAAATGATAGAATAGTAAAAACATGAAATATTTTTTATAGAGAATGGAATTTTCAGTGAGAATTTATGTACTACTTTGGAAACTCAATGGTCATATAAAAGTGTGATAGTGTTTTTATTATTCAAACATTTGAAAATTGGTTATGAATTATCTGGAAAAAATCTTGGAAAAGCTAATTCAGTTCTGTGTCCTATTTGCAGACCAGTCTGAATAATTAAACAAGAATTTAGTGTTTCCTTCAGTGAGATGAACAAAATAATGTGTATAAAATGAACTGATAATATTCCTGTGAAACCACATCAACAGTCAATTAAATAAAAGTTGTAATCATCTCTTGGAAACTTTTTTTGCATATTATAGTGCTTTGAGTCTCAAGAGAAATAAAGAACTAAGGCAGATGTTTCCTGTCCCAACCACCTGTTCCCAAATACCTGACAGCCACATCCTAATTTACCACACAGAGGCTTACATTAATTATAAATGCTCGTCTGATAATTCAGGCTTATTACTAACTAACTCTTACATTTTAAGTTGACCCATATGGTGGTCCCTTTATTAACATGGCACACCCATCACCTGCTCTCTCTGCTTCTCGCTGGGGAAGAAGACTCCTTCTTTCATCATTCTCAGTTTGGCTTTCCTGCCTAACTTCCTGCCCAGCTACCGGCCTGTCAGCTTCTTACTAACAAAAGAGAGTAATACATATTCACAGTGTAGAAAAGGTTGTTCCACAGCAGCAGAGAGTTAGGTAGAACAAATATCAAAGAGAAGTGTTGTCAAGTCGGTGTACCTAAAAGGAGTCAGGAAGAATAACCTATGTTCAGGAGATTTTGGAGCATTTGCCATCACAAATGTCAGACATGTCTAAGCATGTATGAAATCCCTGACTCATCAGGAAGAATTGATGACCCAGAGTTTGAAACTTGAGTCTAGCACCAACATGGATTATTTCTATGTAGCTATGATTAATAATGTTTCACTATGAGCATAACTTACGTAGTAATTTTATATTGTTAGAGTGTTATATTGTTTTCCCCATAGGTACAATTAGGAATTTAAAAAACCTTTGGAATTGTTGATCTTGTAGTTCAGATAAGACATTATGCTTTAAATTTTCATGTGTATAGCTTAATTTGAGTGAGATGTGCCTTTTTATAAATTTAAGAAACTATTGCCTTTTGTTTAAAATCTCTGAGGTATTTTTCAAAGATCTAGAGCTGCTTAAGAGTTTGACTATTTCATTTCCAAACTTCAGAAGCTCTTTAAATTAAAAATATTACTCCTTCATCTCTGACATATATCACAAACATGCTTTTCAGTCCGTTAATTATTCTTCCCTTTGGACCTTGTTGACACCATCTTTAACCATAAAATTGGAGTTTTCTTTTTCCTCACTTTCACTGTTACTCTAACAGATTGTGTCGAAGGTTCTTCTTGATTTTAGGTGAAAGGAATTATATTACTGTTCTGTTTTGGGGTTCTTGTTTTATTTTGTCAGTATTACATACATATTTTCCTACATATTCTTTTGGAATTTTTCTCTATGCATGTAGCACATATATTCATATTTAGTTTATTATTCATATATATGTTATGATGTTAGCTGCTACATCACGTTTCAGCAGAGTACTAAAAGCAGCATCTTCTGAACTTGTACCAAAGCAAGAAAATATTTGATCAGTCTGTAATGTGGGTTTAAAGCTGTATTCTATTACAGTACTTATAAAGGATGCCACTCACTGTGACAAACTCTTACCATTTGAAAAACACAGCACAAAGTTCTGAGTTCCATTTGCCATTTCATTATTGTGTTTCATACACAGTTGTGGTAGTCAGAGGTCTCAGAACTCCTTACTGATTCACAAACTTTGACAATGTTCAAGAAATATAATGAAAATTTAAGCTCCTTTAATGTTTAAAATGAATTTCACCAATGCATATGCATAATAGGAGGATAGTTAGGATTGTGTCTTGTTAACCTGAACTCCTGCTGTATATGCTATGCTGCATAATTTGAAGACACATTAAATAAACTAATTCGTGGCTCTTCTGATACTCTTTGAAAGTAAACATGAGTTTCTTTAAGCAATCACAATAGTACAAGATTTATAGAATCAAAAAGTAAGAATATACTGAACCCTTTATCACCTTAAAATAATTTTTGGCTTCTTCTGTAATATCAATTTTCACTAAACTAATT
The DNA here is from genome assembly GCA_001685095.1 of Ellobius talpinus. NCBI lineage: Eukaryota > Metazoa > Chordata > Mammalia > Rodentia > Cricetidae > Ellobius > Ellobius talpinus. Next base: position 15,290 of record LOJH01029360.1, read on the forward strand.
AAAACAGTTACATGTCATATTTTCTACAGTATTGATTATAAAGTTCAACATGAACAAAACCTGCACAAATTATTTTAAATTGATGAGAAATAATGATGTCATATTCTGCATAACATCCAAGCAATTTACCAGTTTTCTAGCCTTTACTTGTGCTGGAAGCAGGGAAAAATTATCTGTTGTAAAAAACAAAACAAAACAAAACAAAAAACTTGCTCTTCTGCTTCAAATACAAGTGAATTAACCTCTATGCACTTAATTTGGAAAGAGGAATAATTAAACAAATATCTGCACTAACATAGGTGTGTCTCTGTGAATCTGTGCCTCATTCAAAGTGAACTCCTATCATTGACATACTTTTTGAATGGAGAAGGATATATATGTATGTGTGTATATATGTATACACACACATATATATATATATGTTTAATTACATTTGGCCTTTTCCATTTCTACCTCCTAACCTTTATATATACCTCTGTTTCTCTTTATAATTTAATTATTATTGCATACACATATATAAATATATATACACATATTTGTATGCATGTACACGTATATATTCCTATATATATGTGCAATTGTTGTGACATGTACAACACATATATTCATATATGTGAATATATGTATATATATGTACATATATGTACATATACAACTAAATATAATCTGTTCAGTCCATATTGTGTTACTCATATATGTGTTTCAGGACTGACTGTTTGGTAGTGGATAAGTATTAGTGTACTCTTCCTTAGGAGGGAACATCTCTCCTGCTCTAAACTGTAATCAATTGCTCATAGTTCTTCATATAGGGTTGAGGCTTTGTGGGCTTTGCTCCATCCACATTGACATGTCTATTAATATCATCTTTCTTCAGCTCTTCTCATGAGTAGTCATGTCGATGAGACTTTACGGGTGTGTCTTTTGATGTTACTGCTGACCCAATATCACAGCACACTTTCTGATTCTATCTCTTAAAATCTTCTGCCGCATTTACCACAATTTTCCACAAGCTTTAGTTATTTGCATGTTTTGTAGGTGTTATCTCTAGGGACTTGGCTCTAAAACTCTGTATTTTGATTGATTATGGTTTTCTGTAGTTGTCTTTGTTCCAAAATGATGTTCCTTGATGAAAGGTGAAACTCCACTCATGTGTGGATATAAGGACAAACTTTTCTAGATGTTTTTAGGAGTGATGCTAGTTTAGTAAACCAGTGGATGTAGATTATTCACTAATAACAACAATTTCACTAGGAAAGTCATTAGGTTTTGAAATGTCCATATTAGGAAACGAGTAATAACTACTGAGTACATAGTTATATTGAAAACATGTTATATATGTATTAGATCCTGAGATAATTTAAAGTTTTCTGAAGGCATATTTCAGTGGTAGATTTGTGTGTAACATTCAATGGGCAATGCACTAACTTTAATATATAATTTCTCATATATTCTGAGTAAATTTATTTCAGTGACATATCAGTTACATATTTTTATAAGATGTTGGGAGCCATGCGGCCTACTTTGGGGCTAGTATATGAGTGCTTTTCTAACGGGACCTCAGATAAGGCAACGTTCACGGGGATAGTCTCACTCAGCAAGGACCAATGGACTTTGAGACAGTGAAGAATACTGCTGGGATCATGGGGCCTGTACACTCTCTCACCTCTCTCCTAATACTCATGATTCTGTTGGCGCTCATTAGTGTCACTTTGTCAGTCATGCATGGGACAGACGTGAGCATTCCCAGAAACCCCATTTTTCCTCAAATATTTTCCCTAAAATTCTGTGACAGCTGATGCCTCTCAGGTTTCTTGACTGGAGATGCCACCTGTCACTTGGAACTCTTCTGATTTAGTCCTGACAGGATCAGAGGCAATAAAAGTTAATGGGAAGTTTCAGAAAGACAAGCCAACTGTATACAGGAAGCTTATCCCTATGTCTGTAAATATGTTTTGAATGAGATTGTTCTTGAAAATGTGTGCCTGTGTTAATCTGTTAATCACTTTTTAGTTTTGTAAAGACAGGATATAACTGGCTTCATGTTTGCCCAAGCTAGAAAAATGGCGGGTTTTTTTGTTTAATGATTTTTTTATTTTATTTTATTTTTTATTTATTTTTTATTATTATTATTAAAAAAATTTCCACCTCCTCCCCTC
>LOJH01029362.1:0-17444 GCA_001685095.1 Ellobius talpinus
TTCTTCTTCTTCTTCTTCTTCTTCTTCTTCTTCTTCCTTCTTCTCCTTCTTCTTTCTTCTCCTTTCCTTCATTGTCATTGATGTCTCCTCCTCCCCCTCCTCACCTCTTCTTCCTCCTCCTTCATCTTCTCCTTCTTTTGACTAGGTCTTACTATGAAGGGCAGGCTGGCTTCATGCTCACATTTTAATCCTTAAGTGGTGGGAATATAGGCTCACACATAGCTAAATCTCTGCTGCTCTTATGGCTCTTTCCTTGCTGTATCCTCTCCTCCCTCTGTGAAGTTTCTGGGTCTCTGGGTGATTTTCTTCACTTGTCTAACATCATACATCATATCTGCTGTTGGCTTTAAGCAGCCTGCCTTCTTGCTCATAGGGCTACAAAAACACCCACCTATAAGTGGATGAAAACATACATTGCCGATAGAGAATTTGAAAACAACAAATGATCTGTTGATTTGTTTCTCCCAGTTCTCATCTGGGTGACTTTGAGGAACTTAGCTGATCTCTTTGATCCTTGCTTTCTTCATATTTAAAGTGAGTTTTCCGAGCCTAAACTGAATACAGTTATGTAATGTAAGACCAGAGAAATGACAAACAGAAACTCTGTTGGGAAATAATAAGCACATGCAGTGATATTGCTACAGCTTTTTCTTTACAGCTGTCTCAGACCTAGAATATAAAGGAAAAACCCAAACCTCCTGGAAAGGTAACCATGCTGACCTATTCCAGCCACCTCCGGGCGTCTATGAGCTCTTTGATTTCAGCTTCATCAGTGTGATTCTAGGGGTTTGGGGCGTCAGACAAAGGTTGTTTCACCTCACTGTGGGGTACTTGGAAATGTGCTAAAGGAGAGTACATTCCTGGTTACTGTCAGCTGGAACATGGGGAATGAATACTAGTAACATTAGTGTAGACAGTTTGAGAGAGAGAGAGAGAGAGGAATTCTATTTGTGCTACAATACCATTGACAAAGGAGCTGCTGTCCCAATGCCAATGGAACCTAAAATGAGATGATCCTCCACAGTCCCACACACTCTGCCATAGCTTATCAGTAAAGGGTCTGGGGACTTGAATCACTTTTGAAGCGTGCCTCACAGACTGATCTGAATGGAGGTGCATTGAGCTTAGGGCTTATCTTATACCTCTCAAGCCTTCTTCATACTTGAGACTTATTAAGCAAGTGTCTGAGATACTTATGCAGGGAAGTAGAAGACTTTCTCCTCTGTGGAGCCCGGCGGAAATGAATCCCTACTGGGTTAAGAGGGATTTAGGTCAGCTCTGCAAAGAATACTTTGATTGTGAGTGTTTTCAAAACCCAGGCATAGGTTCTAAATGAGAGCATTTAAATATCCTTCAGAGGGCATTTAGAATAGGAACGTCCTTCTTATTGAAAACGTTGCAAACATAATCCTGTCTAGGGGCAGAAAGTGGATAAGAAAATAGTGTCAAAAGGCCCTTTCCACTCCAAATTACAAACTTTGGAGGGCCAATGAGCATCCTCCAACCTCAAATCCCCCAGCCTCTCTCTGCTTCTTATCTCCCACATTTAGAAGCCTCAGGCCAGAAAGCCTACAGTGCTCTTGAGAGTGGCCACACTTCTTGTATACTTCCCTGAGGAACCCTAGCATTTAATTAATTGGAAAGAAAATAATGGTAACTTGCTGTAGCTCATTTCTGTAATGCTATATACACTCAATTAATATCACAGAAGATTACATACATAACCATTTATCTACATTAATGGTGCCTGGCCTATTGCTCTCAGCTGAAAGGCCCTGGGGAGTGGTAACCACTTCATTACTTTCCGGTGTTCTGGCACAGCCATTAAGAGGAGACTGACCTGTGATAGCTTATAAGGAGAAATAGCAATCAATCGCTGTCATCCTTACTTTGCATGTTTGTGTGAAGTGGGAAGACAGACAAACATCTTACCCTTGCTTTTTGCTTATGATTTGATTTCCTTAATGTGGCATTGCCAATTTAATGATTTTCCTCAATGATTGCTTCACTAACCTGGTAGTGCCAACTCTGATGAGTTATTTGCTCAAATGGATGCTTCTGGGCTCAGCAACACGCACAGAGGATGGACCCACATTAGCCCGGGTCCAGGAACCAGCTTCCCAATGGTTTGTTATTGTGAGACTATCTGTGATGCTGCTTTCCCTCCACAGGCACTGCTTCCTTGGTTTTAATGATCCCATTATGTAGCTTCAAAGTGCCGCCTGTGCTTCTTCCTGTCTGGGTTTTAGAAGTATAAACTGAAGAGCAGCATTTTCTCTTTGGAAATCCCTTGTCCTTTGCTTCCGCAGAATGGCTTTGTAATTAGGAACACTTCGTGTAGAAAGGATCTCACTGGTTCTGTACACAGTGTCTTGTGTCCCTATGAGTTTAGAACCTTTCTCATTTAAGATCTGAATTCCTTTTATGTACAAAACATTGTTATCATTTTGCTATAACCTCTTAAAATCTGAATTACTGGTTCATTTATCTAACAGATAGTTACTAAAAGCACAGTGACTCTCAGGTTCTTTGATATTGGGCAAGATGCTCGGAATTCTGATAAAAAAAAAGGAGGATGTGGCTTCTGAGTCTTCGAGGATGATTCTAATCAATATATCCGTAGCTCTTTCCCCAGTATTTACAATTTACATGGCTATATGAATCACACAAAACAGAGGTTATATGAACTGAAGGGCACACAATTTATTATCCAATTAACACAAAAGGAAAGGCTTTATTAATCAGCCTTTGACAACAAGAATAAACCAAGACACTCCTGGGACCAGCTTATCATTCCATACTTCTTCTACAAATGAATTACACAAATAGCAAAATTTCTTGGAATTAAGAAAAAAAGGAAAGAGCAGAGTGGAGAATGAACTACATGTAGCCAATGAAAGGAGAGGCCTTTTCATGCCCAAGAAAAGATTTCTAGGAAATAGAAGGCATTGCAAGAAGCACTGAGGAGTAGACAATTGTAAAGTATGATGTAAAAAACATAAATAGAAGATCCATGAACAAACCCTTGAATTTGGAGAATAAATAGCTTTTCATGAAATGGCCTTCAACTGTCCTTTCTCTTTATCCTGCGATCCAGGAAAAAAAAAACCTCATTGTGATCAGTATTCCCAGGCTTTCTTACATCATCTTCACTGAAAGGGTGTCTCATGCTATCTTGAGGTAATTCATTTGACATCTCTGGGGGTCATAATTCTCATTCAAGTAAGTAGAAAACAAACTAGATATTGTAAGTTGGCTTGTCAATTTTTTTCTTATAGAAGAATCTCCACTAAATTCATCATTTCTGTGGGAAAATTTCCTGTGAGGGCATAAATATTAACCCTCAACACTGAGTCTTGCCTGTAATGCCTTAGGCCTAGTTAATGGTTGACGATGCCAATTTTGTAAATACCAGAAACTATCAAACTCCACTTACCTATCCACCTACCTTTCTTAAATATCTTATTAATTAATTAATGCTTTCATTAAAAAAATTTAACTGAAAATTCAGAAAATATTAAAAATATTTAAAGTATGCTATTTACAATTTACATATAAATACAAGTTATATTTTATAAAATAGAGTACAATATCTATACTAATAAATCTTTACTACAAAAGTATGTATTTATTGCATAATATACTTAGTGAAAGGACATTAATAGAGCTAATAATGCCAACCATATAACTGTAACATTATAATCCCTGTATCAATAAAATGTATCAAGACATTGTCCAAGCAGAAGACTTCTGAGAGTTCCGTGTAAATTTAAGTTGATCTGTCCATCTATAAGATTGAAAAGGGGGGATGAAGAAGAATGAAAAGGAATAATGGAAATAAAAGAAGAAACTGAGAAAATTTAACTAAATTGAGATTTATTGATTGAAGCATAAAAAAATTATATCAGAATAAAGTCTACCATTTCTTTGTGTCCCACACCTTGAATACATCATGGATCCTTCAATTTTGAACTAAGAAGCTGTTTATACATTTGTTAAGAAATGCCTCAATCTATCTACCTGACAAGAAAACAGCTACTAAATACATATTCATTTTGAGGTAACTTTAGTGTGACATCCATGTAAAATGTGTTGATACTAGTCTTAGTGTGACATGCACATTCCCTACAGGACCACCTTCTCAGGAGATAACATGTGTAACATCTTGACTATAATGTGTTATCCCTCCTGTAGCAGTTAGGGTACAGATTTAAAATCTAGCAAAGGCTAAGTGGAGCCCTCAACTATGACGCTGACATGGCCTGATATGGCTCTGTAACGTGCCCTTAAACTGCTGTGTCCTTGGCGTGTAGAGACACAGGTAACATGCCTTTATAAAAACATAGCCTCATAAATAATTAACTTTGCAAACTGGTTTATCCAGTAAAATGGTTCTTCACGGTGAAAGAACAGCCCCTAGCATGAATGGAGTAATAAGTTCTCAGAAACACGAGGTGGCTTCTTCAAAGGCCTGAATGACCAGCAAACTAGAAGGGTAATCTAACCATTCTTATTCTTCTTGTCTTTAGGATTATTTTTGCTTCTTTTTCCTATTATCCCATTTTGCCTTTGCAAAAACAGCATATTATATGTTCACTTAGCTTTATGTTTGCTTAAATGTGTTCCTATAATGTCCTTATATCTTTTGGGACCATAGAATCATTTGGAGGAGAAATTGCTTCATTCTTTATAATGGGATTCTGTAAGAATATTACTTTTTGTTTTGTATTTTTTTATTATTTGTATTGTGTGTACTTCTTGTTATGGAGTATGTAATACTGATAATATTGGCATTGGCTTTGCCCTTGCGCATAGTTAGCAGGTCACTGGTGACTTAAAATTGGAGAAAACATCTCCATAACTTCTAATTGGTGTTATGGCATGTTCCTCCATTGAAGAGTATCTGATTATTGGTTCAAAAAGATCAAAAGCTGCCTGTGAGTGAGATGGTTTTGGCTTTTGTTCGTTGTCTTTTTGGAGAGAGCAGTAGACTGGCTTGCATGTGATACTTGCCTCAGCTTTCTGAGTCATCCTACAATCCAATTGTTGCATGCTACAGAGGCCCAGTACCTCTCATTAAATTTCCTTTCCATTTGCAATATAAGCCTGATGGCAATTGTTAAAATAGGGCTGGTAACTATAGATTCATGAGTTGTGACTTTTCCAACGTACACCTTTATAATCCACAAGGGGCGCTCACATGCAGTTTTGCAGGAAGGTTCAGCCTCTTATGTTCAGACGAAGTGGAGTCAGAACCCAGAACCGAAGCTGGCCATAGAGCATCTGTCATGCTCTCCAAAGGAGCATTCGTTTGTCAGGTACAATCGCATCAAATTACACACATCTAAGAAAACTCAGCAGTTATGATTTTTTATGATTTTTAACCCGAGCACAAAAAGATTACTGACTTTTCATGGCCTCAAAGTGTAAGAAGTTTGTTTAAAAACAGCATATAGGAAGTGTAACAGAAATAAAGGGTGCGACTGGTCCTTTGAGGTGAGTTTCTTGCTGTCGAGCTGCAGTGTGAATGTAGCCCCGCGTCACCCTTCTTGCAGGCACCCATTGGAAGTTATGGGAGGTTTGCGCCCAGGGTCTGCCTTATTTTAGAAAACAAACTTGAACAAAATTGTGAATGGAATTTTGGTGATCTTTGGCCCATCTCCAACAGTTATGAGAACAAAATACCTCCAGATTCATGGAAATGTTAGTTCAATCAGATTGAAGAAAGGACACAGAATTCTAGTTTTTAGTTCAATGCTAAAAATTTGAGTATGTTTACTTTTATTCTTAGGAGCTATTCAGGTTTCAGAAACTTGTCAAATCATTAACCTTTTTCTCCAAACTTCTGTATGTTTGCATTAAAATATAATTCTAAGTGGCCCTGGGCTGCCTTACCTCACATATATAGAATAATTACATTATAAAACCTCTAAGAAATATCAGTTATATTTTTCATTTTTTTCTATTTAGCTAATGTATATTAGTTTTATATACTTTTATCTATAATGTGGTATTTTAAGACATGTGAACAGTATGACATTTTAAAGATTTATTTTTATTTTGAAATTATGCGGACATACGTGTGTCTGTGTGTGGTTATTTGCACATGAGTCCAGGTGCCCTTGGGGAACTGACGAGTCCCCAGGAGCTGGAGCGAGAGGCTGACATGAATGGCTGCACGTGGCTGCTGAGAGCTAACCTTGCCTTCTCTGCTCTTAAATGCTGTGCCCTCCCCAGTGTGTCCTTTGTCAAATGTGCTCTCTTGGGCCTCGGCCTTGAGGATTCCCATGCAGTCTCTCTTCTTATTTTCATCAACTTGCAGTTTCTGTTTCCACACTGAATCATTTTATTGGCTCATTAATTATTGAAGATATAACTTTATAATCCTATGTTCCCAAACTATAGAAGTAAAAAAGATTTTTTCATAAACATTGATTTAAAAATTATAGAGTAGTCAAACTTTAGAAAATTCGACGTTATATAACTTATCCAATATCATCCTGAAATTCGTGGAACTGATGAATTTCTTTTTAGTTGCCTGATTTAAAAATGTACTCATCTGGGAGTACCCGTGACCTACTGTGTAGTCAACACTTCCTCACACATAGTACGCAAGCATAAATATTTCTTCTTACAGCTGATTATGTGAGATTCCTTTAAAGAAACCTTGGTCTCCTGATTTCAGTTTAGTCTCTCTGAAGCCAAAATAACCAATTAACTCCACTGCACTACAGTTTATAATAGAATGCTTGCAGTTGGATGGTTTTTTTTCAATTTACTTTCAGTTTAATTTGCACTAGGCAAAAAGCCACTGTTTTCTTAACATACATATTTTCATTTACATATAACATTCCTATTTTGCTATATAACAGGTTCACTACAGAGCCCAAGAACACTGTCTGGCCAAGAGCCACAGACTCCCATGGTCATGACTGGCTATTTTAACTTAAACCCACAGTACATTCCTTAATATCTCCCACGCACTGTGTTTATGCTTAATTTATGAATATTATTAAGCACATCTTGTCTAAAAAGCAAAATAGTGAGCACTTTATAAGCATTATTGTTTATTCAACTATGGAAGAAAATGAAATCAGCAATAAATTTAAAATTAAATGTTCCTTCTATGTTGACTTGACTGCACAAGAAGGTGCTGGACATTTTGACACACTGGTTAAATCTACGAGGGTGTGTATTAGTCAGGGTTCTCTAGAGTAACAGAATTTATAGAATGAATTTCTATATGTATATATATATATATATTATGTAGAATGGAGATTTATTAGAAGTACTTACAGACTGCTGTTCAGCTAGTCCAACAATGACTGGTTATGAACAGAAAGTTCAAGAGTCCAGTAGTTGCCCCGTCTTAGGTATATACTGGTCTTAGGTATACACTGGAATCCTGAAGAAGTAAGCTCTAAATGCCAATGAAGGAATGGACTTCTTAGCCAGTGTGGGTGGGGTGAAGTGGTGGGGGCAGGGGGGACGTAGGCAAAGAGCAAAAACCTCCTTCTTCCTGTACTTCCGTAGGCTTCCAGCAGAAGATGTGACCCAGAATAGATGTGAGTTTTCCCAGCTAAAAAGATCTGGGTTAAAGACGTGTCTCCCTGCCTCAAAGATTCAGATTAGAAGTGACTCTTCCTACTTCAAATTGAGCAAAAATCCCTCACAGGTGTGCTTTCCATTACAGGGTTTTAGTTAATTGGAGATATAATCACGTTGACAACCAAGAATAGCCATCACTGGATATTTTTGAATGAGATTAGTACTTGAATCAATATATTGAATAAAATGGACTGTTCTTCCTGGTGTGGGTGGGTCTTACCCAATCAACCAGAGTTTGATAAAGCACGACCGTCTTCTGAGAGGGAGTTTCTACTGGCTACTCCAAGACGAGGCAGAATTTGTCTTGTTGCTTTTGTTATAGTTAATTAGTTAGTTCATTCATTTCGTTAGTTGGTTATGTTTTACGTTTTAATCTGGCCTAAAACATTGGCTCTTCTTGTGTGTTTAGCCACTTTCTGTCCTTCACAAACTGAGATTTCCACCCAAGGCTCTTGGGCTTCAGTCGTGGACTGGAAATACCCAGCAGTTTTCAGCCAGCTGACTGGAGACCTTAGAACTTCTCCGACTTCATAACCATGTGAACATATTCCCAACTATATGTCTGAATATTAAAGAATAAAAATGACACTAGTTACTGTAATTTACTTCTATTTTATATTTATAGAACATAATTTGTTTATTATTATTACTATATGGCAATATGGTATGTTGTAATTATAACAATATCATACTTATGTATAATGTAGCTAAAGACTGCAAGTCTTTGAAATGTTGAAAATAATCATCATTAAGGGTGGGTTGCTCATAAACTGTAAAGCCAGTAAAGGAAGAAAGAAAGCACATGTGTCAAGTTTGTATTCTGTGTAATTGATGATGGTCAGCTAACGGGATTGCAGAGTGAGTGATTGCTGAATGGTCAAAACAGGTCTAGGAACGTAGCTCAGGAGCAGAAAGCATGCTTAGCACACACAAGGACATCAGTTCATTCTCAGTGCAAGCATACAAGCAGTTAGACCTGAAGATGAGATTTTGCAGCCATGCTTAGCATTCTGCTAATAATTCAGAATCTGAGCGCTTGTCTCCAACCTCCAGTTTGGAAATTTCACTGAGAAAAGTTTGTTGCAAATGCCTATGTGCTTCCAATGTGTCTTATAACTTAGGGGCAACACTGAAGGGCCGGCCATCTCTTGCAAGAGATGAACCCACAAACTTCGGCATGTATATTAATCACCTAAAAGACTTGATGACTACTTCCTTCTTGCCAAGCAAGCAGATACACACATGCATTCCCAGGATTTGGCAAGCTAGAGCTGAGGTATCAAGAATGCAAGGCCAGCTACAGCCACACATTTAGTTAAGCTATATACCAGTTTTGGCTACGTAGTGAGACCTTGGCCCTCTTCTCCAGTACCAAAGCCATTTGTCTACACTTCACCCAGAATTTTTGACTCAGCGCCTGAGATGGGGCCAAGATTTGCTTGCTTTAGAAACTCTCAGGTAAAATGAGTGCTTCTCGCCAATGTGAGCCAAGCACACATGGAAGATTGCTGCTCCACCGAAGACACATCCTCGGACTTGACGGGTTCGATTTGGACCGTTGAAACTGACTACTTTGGAAAATGTATCAGCAGAATGCATGCTAGCTGAAAGCATGCTAGCTGTCTTGAACCCTTTATTGGTCTTTCAAACAATCAAAGGTCTGAAGGAAGAATGAATGCGTTTATATTTATATATAATATATAAATGCGTATTCGTACTGTATTTGGAAATTGCATCTTTAAACTTTCTTCTTCGATAACTTTCACTTATAAATGATTAGAAATGTGAGGGTCGAGAGGCTGCCCTAGGCTACACCTCCAATTTGCTCCCTCCCCCCAATGTGATCACATAGGAATACAGAAGGTGAGCCTGGTATCTTCTTGTATATAGTTCCTAGAGACACATCTAACCAGAGTTTAGCATTCTAGCTTTAAATAACCACAGGCTAGATAAAGAAAATGGAACTCTCCTTACACAAGGACTTGAAAGAGGTAATTTAGAATCTGTAGACACTAAAAAGTCAATGCTTTTAGCTGTGTTTACACTTCATGTGGAATTCTTTTTTCACTATACCAAATGATAACAGTTAATTTTCATTTCTTTGAGAATTGATTGAGTTCAAGAGCCCTCACTTCTTGCTTGTGTGTTCCTAGCTTTACCCTCTGGCTGGCTAAAAATAAGAAGCAAAGCTCACACCAGCCAATGTTGCTGCAAATAACAGGTTTGTTTAAATGAGATGTTGAAATTGCTTTCTGAAATGAAATTTGGGGCATGACTGTGGACTTTAGTGGGAAGTTATCTCTGCTTTCCCCCACCATAGAAAATTAAGTTTATTGTAATTATTCTGCACAGTCTACATCTAAAGGGTTTTTTGCTTTGTTTTGTTTTGTTTTTTTCTGTAGTTGCTCTAAGGTATACAGTGTCTCCTTCGGGAGTGGTTGGAGGAAGCCAAATGATCGGCTATTTCCAAGGCTTTGGGAAAAACAAAGCTTAGATACACAAGTGGTGAGCACTTCTCAGGAGGTGGAAAGAAAACTTGGAAGCCATAACAAAACACATTCAGACACGTCAGGATGATACTAGAAATTTTAATTTCAAAAACAATTTAAAAATAATAGAAATTAGGTTTTGATAACTTTACTGTAAGGTGATCTGTCACCTCTCCCCTTGTAATGTTCCTTAAATAGAATTCAAATCAATGGATCAGGATTAGAATTTGTTCCATTGTGCTAGTTTCACAGGGGGTTGTGTGCTTTTGGGAGCATTTTTGTATCATCTCTGGCTTCAGCCATTCTCTGTTTAAATTGGTTTGGTAAATATTTGGAGCCTATTGTTATAAGTAGGCATTTGATGAAATTTTTGGTTAAGTGCTTGACTAAAACGTTAGATTTCAGACAAAGCACAATTTGTTTTTCTTCTCAAACTTACGTTAAATACACCACTCTGTCTTTTAAACAGGATGTGACTTAAGATAGGGATTCTCTTTCCTTGAAGAGTTTTCACCATGGTGGTATGCCAGTCTGATAGTTCATGTACACAAAGGCTGAGCCGAGCTTAGAGCTCAGCAATAGAACACCTGCCTCCATGGACAAGACCCTAGGTTCTTTAAGTCTGGAGGGGAAAGGGAAAACCAGAGGTTTAAGCAGCGGGTGTGAACAGAGACAGCACACAAAGACTGAATTCTCGCTTCCGGTTACCAGGTCGGCGACTAAGATGCATTCTCTTCCTCTGGATCTTTATCTCCTACTGGAAAGGAAAGGTAGCTGTACTTTCATAGCCGCAACATAGCAATGTGGAGTCAGATAGTACTCACAATAGCCCAAGGCAACCTGACTTTGGGAGATCTTTGGAACATTTGTGGGCATTATTCAGCGGAACATCTCTGTAGATGTCAATGTTAGATGTCAGATTAGCTCCTGACAATGGTCTCCAGACCATCAGAGGACACCGAGTTTGTTACAAAATGTAATAACTGTATGTTTCATCACATCCATCCATCAGAGACTTGTTTTGTGTCATTCTTGAAGGCCGACTTTGTCAGATCTCAGAAATGAGTAGGGAAACCCAAAGCAATTGGGAATCATAATAGCTGTAACTATACAACTGGTTTGGGCACTTCTGTAATTGAACAAAAAGTCCATTACACAGTCTGATCTCATTCAAGTATTACTCCTCATTAAGGAATTTCTCTTTTTAAATTAAAAAGTCTTTATTTCTGGATTGCTACACTATGGCTGACATCAGTTTGTCCTTGGCCACAATGACCTCAGTATTTATTTTAAAATTCCTCCAACTCCCTCCTCCAGAACATGTTTTGAAGGTATACATTTTGAAGCAGATGTAAGCCATTGTGTCTACAGTGTGATGAACAATTGGCATTACTCATTCAGCACACTTGCTGTGCACTTAATCACGTCCCATTAGTGACCCTTTAGTTTTCACTCGGAGATTGATCGTAAATGCGTTCTCTAAATCTACAGCAAAACTGAGCGACGCTGTCCATGTTCACCCTGTGCTACTGCTTTGTCACAGAGTCTATACCTATGACCACCCGGAAATGTGTTTAAAAAGCTTCTAAACCTTAAACTCCACAATTCATTACCACATCCCCGGTATTTAGAAAATACATCTAGTAGTTAAATAGAAAATACTCACATGTATTAACTTAATGAATGAATAACTATGTGAATTAGTTTAAGAAATTATGATTATCATCATGAATGTTGATGTTAGTTGTCCCCAGCTGTGTGTTCTTCCCCCCACCCCCATCTCATTCTATTAATTTGCTATTAGAATTGCCTGAGATGGGAATTCTTGAGGCAATTTTCTTCCTAGTTTTAAGAGTTACTGTGTTCTCCCTAGAAGACAAACAGTTTAGTTTTCAAGGATGCTCAGTTTGCTATTAAATGCTCAGAAATGTCACAAAGTGCATCGTAGACGTGAGCTTGTGTCGCTGCTGGCTCCTCAGTCTGACTGATGGTGTGGGGATCCTGACGGACATGCAGACCAAGCATGGCGTATCTCAGCACTGTGGTCATGGATTCTCCAGTCTTTGTCCAGCTGCGCTGCATTTGAGATCTTTCTCATCTCAGGAGAACTGCAACAAACACTATTAAAATGAAACAAACCTATGCTCATATATATAAGTGGTGCATCTCTGTGGCACATTTCCAATAAGGCTTTAATATCATATTTTTGTTTTAAATATATTCATACTTTTAAAACTAGCTTTTCATGGAAGCATTTTTGTGTGCCTTTTTAGAAAAGTAATGTGATACTACCTATCAACAATCTTAAAGGCTCAGCCAGTAACTTCACTTTCATAAGTTAAAGGAGATAATTAGAAATTAGGGGTATGGAGATGATGCTTTTTCATTGCAATACTAATGAGTCAAATCTTTTAAATTACATTAAATTATATAAAAGAGCAAATAATTAAGAAAAACAAGATAGATTAGTAATATGCAGTAACAAAATTATGCTAATGGTGGAATTTTATGTCTCAGAATTCACATACTGTTTTAGCACATTTACATATCATGGGACATTACACAGACTAGGTTGGTAAGAACAGCTCTATAGTGACCGTTTTTCCCTTAGTATTTTTCCACTTTGAAGGTTTAATATATTTAAAATTATGAATGTTGGTTTAAATAAAAATGCCTTTAGTTTCAAGCACAGATTAACCTGTTATGCCTTCCCTGTCTTTAGTACACATTGCTACTATATTGTCATTACCCTTACTGACCCTTTATTGATAACGATTGAAAGCTAGACTGAAAACTGCTAGTAGTTATCAGTATTTTCTTATTATAGAAAATATATAGAAACCAAAGAACTAACAGTAATAATGAGAAGTGGAAATTGGTGTTTTAAGTAGAACGTACATCAGGTAAGATGAGCGAAACAGTGACAGTCCCAGTATCAGGGTTTCTTCAAGGAGCTCCTTAAAAGCAGAAAAATACAACAGTCTAAAACTGTTGATATCGAAACTAGCTGTGGCTGTTATGTCATTTACAAATGAGTATCAAAAAATTATATTCAAGAAAACTATATTTTAGGGTAAGAAATGACACGCAGCCTATCTCTGCTTCTGTCTTAGCGTCAAGCAGATATAATATGTCCGTATAGAGATGAAGTTGTCCTCTGGATATAGTACATGTCTGTACAGAGGGCAGTTGTTGGCACTGGTGTGGACCGACAGAAGTCACAGCCTAGTTCTAAGTCTTAGAAGAACATTGTTAGGAAAGTGAGAAAAATATGGATGTTTCACTTAAATGTTTTTAAAAAGATCCAGAGTTTTATAGACATAGGTATTCTGCAGAAACAGCCCATAAATATTGTATGTCCCTCCCTGTGTATACATTGTTAAAAACATAAAATACATAGAAAAGAAATCATAGATGGTGTGTTACCTGACTGTGATTATGTATTTGAGAATAATGTATAAAAACAAAATTCAGAATAGCTTCCTGTTAATAAATGATTTGTCCATTTGATATCAGTATTATGCAAATGTTTTTCTTGGAAATAAAAAAATGTTTTTTTCTCAATCTAATAAATACACAATTCAGTAGATAAAAGTATCGATTCTATGGTGTGCACACAGAAACATTTTTTACACTTTGATATATTTTTATATCCTACTAATTCTGTTACATATTATATAATTGGTATGTCAAACAGAGAAGAGAAACTGTAAAAAAAAAAAGTAATGTTTCAAAAGTAAAAGTAAATGTTGACCTATGGGTAAAGACCGAGAAAAGAATGCCTGATTGGAGTGTGCATATGTGTGTACTAATATGTATGTGTACATATAAAATGAGCAAAAAATTCACTTCTCAGTAATACATCAGTATTTGTTAGCTGGAGCAAGCAACTGTCAGACCAAAAGACTGGCACAAAAGACATCTAAATTACACACATCATCCTAGCAACCTTCTTGTGGGTTTTGTTTTCACCCACTTGTTGCAAACCGAGAAGCTATCACCCCTTAGTGTGCTGCTCTCCTTCCGTAGATGCGGAGATTACCGATATATCAGACCCTTGGAAGTGTCAGTGATGCTGAGCTGCATCTGCTCTGGGTCCTGGGGAGAGCGGTGCTGGGGTACATTTTTGTTGTCGTTTTGAAAGGAACCTGGAGAATAGTGTCATGACCATTAAAAGGGAATTAGCCATGACGTCTAGGAAGATTTAAACCAAGTGTGCGGTCACACACATTTCTATAACTCTCGGTAACGCCGTTCGCCGTTCTGTACAGTTAGCCTGCGTCTTTACTGAAGTCACCTATGCTAAGGTAACAGGAACATTAACTCTTTCTTCTCCATTGCATCAGTTAAACCTGACAACTGGGCTTGTAGTCAAACTCATTACCGGCTGTATATGTAATAGTGAAACTTAGTAAAGTGAGCATAGTGTTTCCCTAGGAAATACTTTACGCTGTCTCAATTTTGTCTTAAAACCATAATTTCAACTATTTTGCAAAAAAAATCTGACACTATACAAAGCTAGAAAAAAATTGGTGCACACAAAACCTTGGTTTTACTTAAAATTGGGTGGCTGAGGGGGATGCAGGTGGGAGTAACTATGGTAACCAAATGGCAGCCACCACAGAGGAGAATGTTCATATTCTTATGTGTTCAGAATTTGCCCTTGTTGAGTTTCATTTAAATTTGTAGTGTTGTCTATTAGTACAGTGCTAAACCCAAAATGACATTTTCTGATGCTGTGTCTACTGTATATAATCTCTATAACCTTGGCTGGTTTAGCAATCAACATTTTAGACTCATAATGTGCAGGGTATCCTGAGAATTAACTAACTTGATGCATTACAAGATGCCACTCCGTAAATGTCAGCATGTATCATCACTATTGTAAGACTTTATGAAACACTCTTACAGCCACTGTGAGCTTCATAGGCATAAATACAGTGCATTTAACGTATTTGAAGTATGATAACACATATTATGTAGTATGATCAAATGCAGTTGTTGAGAAGTAATTAAAAAGTGATTTTGTGTGCTATAAGTAAGAAATAATACTGGTTTTTATAAAGAACCTTCAAAAGTCTTGATAGAGCAAAGTACATGAATCTTAAAGAATTGGCGAATTTCAGCTGGTGGTTATTCATTAGTTACAAGGAGAAGCAATATGGGAGCAAGAAATACAAGTACTTGGGAATGGTAGAGACTAGTTACTAGTTCTACTATAAAGGCAAAATGGCAAAGCTAGACAGCTAGAAGACATCCCCTATTGGAGATGAGAAAGCATTATCAATATTTCAGTCTATCATCTTATGTCTATATACACCATAAATATCATTCCGAAAAATTACGTTATAGCCTAAAATGAACAACATCATGGAAGGTGCTTTCTCTAGTTTTTAGCCTGTCAAATGAGTAATGTTTCAGACCTTCTCTGTCAAGTTACTCATTAAACATTGGTGAATGAATAAGTAAATAAAATAAATATAAACAGCACTCCTAACCTTGCTGTTGATACTCTTTTCTGGAAATTTGTGGTGACTTCTGCCAGTCGCTTAATCATGTAGATTTCCTACCCATGGAAATATTGTTACCTTTCTTTCAACAACTTTCATGTTCTTTATATCAGAAGCCTAGTTACTCTGGGCTTTAGAGTCCAGTGATGTCAACGCATGTAAATTGACTTGGGGTTGGGTCTGGTTGTTTGTTTGTTTTGGTCTTTTGTGAGGCAGCATCTCTCTCTTAACATTTGTAGACCAATCTTTCTTGAAACTTGCTTTGTAGACACAGACGGCTTCAAACTTGCAGTTTCTCTCCTCTTGCCTCCTAAGTGCTAAAACCAAAGGCATATGCCACTGTGCCAGCTTTTAAAAAATACTTTAATTCATGGTGAAGCCTCCTTTGACTTTTGGGATCAAGTACATTATGAGTCAGCAGAAACAGTGACAGCAGAAGCAGCAATTGGAGGTCTCTTAAACAGAAAGCTACAGCTGGGAATAATTAATGTGACAATGGAGAGGAGTAGGCTGTGATTTGGAAGTATCCAGAAGCTGTAGTCCAGGTTTCGCAGCACCACGGTGGTCTGAGGGAGTTTCCTTTGAGAAGACTGAGTGTATTAGGAAGAATCAAAGTTAAGAGACAAGTAAACTTGACAAGAGGGCTGGAGAGATGCCTCAGAGGTTAAGAACACTGGCTGCTCTTCCAGAGGTTCTGAGTTCAATTCCCAGCAACCACATGATGCCTCACAACTATCTATAGTGAGATCTGGTGCCCTCTTCTGGTGGGCAGGCAGACATGCAGGCAGGACACTGTACACATAATAAATAAATCTAAAAGGACTGCTCTGTGAGGATGAGAAATGCTTCATACTTCACCTAGAGTACAGGAAAATGATGATGCAGTAAAAATAGAGAATTTATGAAAAATTATAGCCATCGATGGGAAGGGCTGCTTAAGTTTCAAAAGTATCACAGGCATTTGTAACCAGCAGTTACAACATCGAGACTTGGAAAACACCTATGAGTCGCCAATACGCGTTATCAATATCTCCATAAATTAGGCATAGTCATGTCCTCTATATTTCAATTGCTCAAAAGCTATGGTTAAAGGATTGTGAGTTCAAGGCCAGCCTGGTCTACAGAGCCAGTTCCAGGACATGACAGGCTCCAAAGCTACAGAGAAAACCTGTCTTAAAAACAAAAACAATTAATCAACTAAGCAAACAAGAATCTCAAGTGACAAAAGTATATGAAATTAATAAAATAATAGGAACAGCAAGAAAAGACATTAAAAAGATGAATTAAGGTGATTGTAATTCCTAGTATTTACCTGTGCTTCCCACTTACTGAAAATCACAAAAAACTATGCACAGATAAAACATTCAAGTGTTTAAAAATGGCAGGTGTGAAATCACATGCCATAATTTGTACTACTTTAAAGACGAACACCTGCAGCACATGAGAAGAGAAACATGATCACTGTTGCGAAGGCCAAGGAAAAAGGGAAGTCAAACTCTAACAGGCCGGCAGCGGTGAGATTAGTCCCCTTCAGAGTGCTGTGTCAGCTTCACTGAGTTGTGAGGAGGGAGCTCTGCAAAGTAGAAATAGGCATTTGAAGAATGGATTTCTGCATGAGCTCTTAACACAGAATTATGGTGAGACATGTAAATGAGAACGGCCTAACAAATGTGTTTAGAACGGAGGGTGTGTCTTAAGCAGATGAACGTCTGAGCCCATCCCCCATCTGGAAATGGAGTGTCCCCATATGTCTGAGCGCATCCCACATCTGGAAATGGAGTGTCCCCATATGTCTGGGCCCACCCCACATCTGGAAATGGAGTGCCCCCATATGTCT
>LOJH01029363.1:0-12554 GCA_001685095.1 Ellobius talpinus
AGAGGAAGGATGGTTATGGGAGCAGGGAAGTAGATATCTTAATTCAGGGACCCACTAGCTCTTATAACTTAAATTAACTTGTTTCTCTTTATCTACATTTTGCGTTGGGGCTTTTTATCTTTCATTCTGTACATCCTACTCCGGGTTTGGCTGGCGACTGACTGGCCCTAGGCATCTCCCTTTCTTTCTCCCTCCTTCTCTCCTTTTCTCATTCTTCTTGAGCCTAGAGTTTTCCTCCTGTTTTTTCTCTCTGCCCTCCAGCCCCACCTATCCTTTCTCTGCCTAGCTCAGTCAGGTGCCTTAGGCAGGCAAGGTGAAACAGCAACTCATCTTTACATAATTAAACCAATGCAGCATAAACAAATGTAACACACCTTTATATAGTTAAAATAATAGTCCACAGCACAGGTGCCTGTAATCCCGTCACTGTGGATGGAGATTTGTGGATACAGGAGCTTGCTGGCCAGCCAGCCTAACTGAAGTGGCAAGCTTTGGGAGAGTAACACTCTAGGACCCCTGACATCCTTCTCAGGCTGTACCAGTCCCTTACTGCATCCTACACCATAGCAAATTCTTTTCATTCTCTTAGCTATGCTTTTGTTCTTGTCTGTACCTTATACCAGTGCGGGGCGGTTTCTGCCTGGGTGGACGTGTAGCCATCATCCTGGATCTGCCCTTGCTCTGGCAGTTTTCACTTGGCAGTTTTGTTTTATGTATCTTACGTGTATGCGTGTTTACCTGCCTACGTATTTGTTTACCACATTTATGCAGTATCCATGAAGGCCAGGAAAGGGCATTGGGTCCCTTGGAACTGGGGTTTCAGAAAGTTGTGAGCTGCCATGTGGGTGCTGCCAATGCTCCTAACCCGAGCCATGTCTCCAACCTCCTTTAGCAGCTCTTTTGAATCCATTTTCTAGGTCTCATGCTGGTTTTATTCTATAATGAACACTTTTTTTTAAAAAATGTTTGAGACAGGGTCTCACTATTTAGTGTTGGCTGGCCTAGGACTCACTGTGTTGGCTAGGTTGGCCTCAGGCTCATAGAGATCTACCCGCTTCTGCTTCCTGAGTGCTGGGATTAAAGGTGTGGGATTAAAGTTTTATGCCACCAAGCCCAGGAAGGAACAGAATTCTAGTCAAGAAAAAAAAAGTTGTTCTAAAATTTTCCACTTACTGCCTCTCATTCAGTTGACTCTCAAGATATCTAAGCATACTGTTCTCCCCTTTAAAATTTTATTACATTTAAAAATCGTGTGTGTGTGTGTGTGCATGTGTATGAACATGTGCCATGGAGTGTGTGAGTGGAGGCCGGAAGACAACTTCTGGGAGTTGGTTTTCCTCTGCCATGTATCCTGTGGATCAGACTCAGGTTGTCAGATTTGGTGACAAGCATCCTAATTTGCTGAACCATCCTGCCAGCCCTGCTATGGCTCTAATCCTGTTTTCTCTGATGACTTTTATGCGTGTGTATTTGCATGTGTGCAAATATGCGTGCACATATGTGCATGTGGAGGCCACTGGAGGTCAACGTTGGGTGTTCTTCCTGGCTCTCCCACTTTAGCTTTTGAGATAGCATCTCTTACTGAACTTGCAGCTGGCTGATTTGACTAGACTGCCCGCTAGAGAACCCCAGGGGTTCTCCTGTCTCTGCTTCCTTCCCAGCACTGGCATTGCAGGGCCTCTGCTAGGGAGCCTGAACTTTTGTTCATGTGCGTGCTGGGAACTGAACTCGGGTCCTTATGTTTGCACAGTAGATACTTTACTGACTGGGCTCTCTCCTCTTAAAGTCCCTCTGTGGGCTTTAAGATACCATTTTAAATCCCTGACTTTTTAAAACTTTACAAACTAGACTTGTTTTAGAGGTGACAGGGAAGCGCTGAGTGGGGGAGATATCTGGAGACCTTATCTATGAAGTGTCCCCCAAGGTACTTACTGTTCTAGGCCCTGGTGGCGGAGGGATGAATAGGGAGCTGCCTTCTACTGGAGGGAGGCGGACAGTGCACATACATGAACCCAAATAAAACATGCCTGCACTGTGAGCATTAAATTAAAGGAACAAGTTACCTGGGAGGGAAGCCGCTTGCCGTTAGATGGTCACAGTCTACTGAGAAGGGGGCCTTTCATACTAGTGCTGAACAAGAACCCTTTGAGCATGCTCAGAGCAGAGGACGTAGTGGGCACTACAAGGGGAGCCGAGAGTCATATTCAAAGATGGTGAAGATTCCTCATGGAGTCTGGCGGAGCCGGGTTGTGGCAGGCAGAGCGAGTCTTTGCTTAAGAAGGACATCTGCCACAGCTGGGAAAGGAATTAATGGGCAAGGTCAGAAGTGGGAAGAAGGCCTGGTTAGAGGGAGTGCAGGCTCAGGGAGGAGCCTAAAGCACCTTCTCCCCCCCCCTTGAATCTGGTGTGGGTGAGCAGGTGCTGAGAAGCTGTAAAGGGTGCCTGTTCCCATCAGTGATCAGCGCTCAAGTCCTGGTGGGGGTCTGGCTTTCTGGGACAATCTGAGACCCTCTTCTTTTCTCAGGACCTGATGGCTTCCAAATCACAGCACAATGTCCCCAAAACCAAGAGTCTGAATGGCAAGGCTGAATCTCAAGGACAATGGGGCCGTGCCTGGTAAGGGGCTCACATGTTTTACTAGCTAGAGGGTGAACTGTGATCTCAAGGGTTTCAACCTCAGGGATGTTATGAACCTAGAACAAAAAAAATCATTATTTTATTTAAAGACAAATGAAAGATAAGCTGTTTCCTATTCTACAAAGTAAAGTATTGGAACAAAAACCCTGAAACCATTTTGGGTAGACTATCCCTTGTCTGAAGTCCTTGGGGCTGGAAATAGTCTCATGTTTGAGTTTTTTTCCCCTTGTATATTGAGATATCTGGGTGTATATCCTGAGCTATCTTAGGGAGAGGACTCATAAGCACCTGTGCTCATGGCCTGAAGGTAACTTGCTGAGGTCTTTTCAGCATGCTATGTTTTAAATGCAACTTGTCACCTGAGGTCAGGTGTGCGACTTTCCTCTGCTTTGCCCTGCCAGGATTCTAGGTATTTCAGATGGTCTAAGGGCCATCTGGAGCCCTGCCACCAAACTAGGGGCCCTCTGTTGGTGTCATGGTGTTCTCTCTGCCATTGAGCCATCTGAGTACCTGGGTGTTAAGAGTCTTCCCTGGCTAAAGACCAAGAAAGCTACTGACCTTGAGGGTCATGAAGAGCCCCCTGCCCTCATGTCTGGGCTTTTTGTTGGTGGCCACAGATAGGACACCTTCTGGTGATGACGCAGAAGCAGCATTGAGTGACCCGCCTTGGCTGGAGAGTTTGCTGAATGGATACCCTTGCCCATCAGGTTCTGAGTGGTGTGAAGGAGAGTCCCACACATACAAGGACACCTTGGAGACCCCCATGTGGCCCAAGGAGATTGGAGGGCATGTCAGAGACCCCTGTAGGGCTCCAGGGACAGAGTGAGTCTCAAAGGGATGGAAGGGTGTCTTAGGTACCCCACCATGGGGTCTGAAGGACAAAGGGGAATCTCAGAGTCCTCCATAGGGCTCAAGGAATGAAAGNNCTCCCAAGGATGGAAGGAAGTTTGTATGTCCCCTGGGGGGCTTGGGAACAGGAGGCCTGATGGTGACCGCCCTTTGTCCTTCTCTCAGGGAAGTGGATTGGTTCTCCCTGGCCAGCATCATTTTCCTGTTGCTCTTTGCACCGTTCATCGTGTACTACTTCGTCATGGCATGTGACCAGTACAGCTGCTCATTGACCACCCCCGCACTGGACATAGCCACTGGCCATGCTAGTCTGGCAGACATCTGGGCCAAGACACCACCTGTGACAGCCAAAGCTGTCCAACTGTACACCTTGTGGGTCAGCTTCCAGGTCGGTCCTCTGCCTTGGGCTGGGTGCAGTGGATCGGGCACGTGTTCTGCTGCTCGGGTCTTGTCAGAGAAGTAGACTTCCAACCCAGTGATGCTCCCATTCTCAGGATGCAGCAGTTACACAGAGCAGGAAACATCTGTGTGTCACCTTGTAACCATCATGGTTTCTAGCCCCTGACTGTAGCTCAATAGCATGCCCTACCAGGCGGTGAAGGAGACCCAAGCTGCTGCTTCCACAGGTTGCCAGAGAGTTCTGGTCAATGATGCCTTTGTCTGTGATGGCAGCCTCTCTGACCTGAACTAGGTCACTAGGCAGGAACAGCCTTCACAGGTTGGGTGTTGGGCAGGGTGTGTTGTTAAACACCCAGGACAGCGTTGTTAAGGAACCACAGGAAACACAGGGCAACTTGCTTTTCCCAAGCAGAATTTTGTATGGGAGACTACTTGTCTCTCGCTCCAGGGTCCCCCTCCTTTTCGTTCCCCTGGTCCTCTGGGTGAGAAGGATAGCACGAGTCATGGGAGCCAAAGCATAGAAACAGCCCAGCTGTCCAATAGAGGACAGGATAAATAACTTGGTCTTTCCATAAGTCGAATACTATTAGACTGTGGAAAGGAATGAGCTCTGGTACAGGCTACTCTTTGGACCAGTGTTGGAAACAGCTGCCAGACACTAAGACCAGACCGAGTATTTGAAACATTCAGACCATTCTCACAGGCTGGAAGGATTGGTGGTTACCAGGGACTGTGGGGGAAGGTGAGAAGCAGTTGACAAAGGGAACAGGGTGTCCCCTTTTTTAAAAATTAAAAACTTTTTTTTTAAATTTTGCTGGGTGGTGGTGGCAAATGCCTTTAATCCCAGCACTTGGGAAGAAGAGGCAGGCATATCTCTTTGAGTTTGAGGCCAGCCTGATCTATAGAGTGAGTTCCAGGATAGCCAGGGTTACACAGAAAAAGCCTGTCTCAATGCCCGCCCCCCAAAAAAAAATAAGTAAAAAAGATTTACTTATGTGTGTGGGTGTTTTTCCTACATGTATGTAGTACCCAGTGGAAAACAGAAGAGTGTGGCAGAGGATCCCTGGGACATGGCTTACAGGTAGTTGTGGGCTGCTATGTAGGTGCTGGTGCTGATAATCGAACCATGTCCTCTGGGTGAGCAACCAGTGCTCTTAACAGCCAAGTTGTTTTTCCCCCATCCTAGGGTTCTCTTTGGTAGCATTCTAAGATCAGACTGTGGTAATGGTTGCAGGGGCTTGTGAACATATTACATGATCTGAACCATGATGTTGAAATGGGGGGGTCTCATGGGGTGTGGATGGAATCTCAGTGCTTTTAAATGGCCTTGAAAAGGGGTTGGGAGGACCTATGTGTTCGACTTGGAAGGTTATAAGGCTACAGCCAGGGGTAGGATTTTACACATTTGGTGGGAAGCCTGCCTTGCTCCTGGAGCACTAAGCTCAGTGTCTTGTGTTCATATCTGTCCAATAAAACCAGACCAGGTCAAATCACACAGCTATCCCCTACAGGCTGCCAAGCTTTCCAATTGAAATTCTGTTTCAGGTGCTTCTTTACTCCTGGCTTCCTGACTTCTGCCACAGATTTCTGCCAGGCTATGTGGGAGGTGTCCAAGAAGGCGCCATAACTCCAGCAGGTAACCTTTGCCCCTGAGCTGGTAGCTGTCTTGCCCTAGCCACCCCATGTCCCTGGCTCCCAGAGTTCTCCCATCCTACGTCCTAGACAAGAACTAATTTAGTTTGGATGTGATCCACCAGGCATCCATGCCATTATAGACATGGCACCTTCCTCACTCAGGAGTGCTGTCCCTGACTCTGCTGTCTTACGTGCCACTACTTCATAATGATATGGCAAACACAGCCTTACCACTAACCCATGGGTCATTTCTAAGAACCCTCAAGGAGCCCAGCTTCATACACTAATGTCATGGGTTGGAATCCTACCTATTTCTCTAGCCGAGAGGTCTCAGAGAAGTACTGCAGCAAACATAAGTGGAGCCTGGGAGGACATAGGGTTGGCCTTGCCTTACCTGCCACTTGATTGACCTTCCCAATACCTTACAGAGTAGAGGTCCTCCACTCTGGCTTTAGTAGGAACAGCCACTTTCTCACCGTGTGAGGGGTGCCACTGGCTTGAAAGCCTGGGTATTGAACAGAAGATGCCCCTTCTGGAGTGGTATCTGGGGGCTCCAGTCAGGGGTCTACAGCAGCAGAGGCCAAGAAGCAGGTAGGGTGTGAGGCAGGTACACAGCCAGGCCATGTGATCCACTGAGAATTCTCTGTGTGATTCTCTTTATGCAGGAGTTGTAAACAAGTATGAAGTGAACGGGCTGCAAGCCTGGCTCATCACTCACCTCCTCTGGTTTTTGAATGCCTACCTCCTAACCTGGTTCTCCCCCACCATCATCTTTGACAACTGGATCCCACTGCTGTGGTGTGCCAATATTCTGGGCTATGCTGTGTCCACATTCGCAATGATCAAGGGCTACCTGTTTCCCACCAGTGCTGAAGACTGGTAAGTTCCTCAGCGCTGGTCAAGCCTAGAATGGATGGTGGATACCTCCATCCAGGGTTGTCTGCTCCTCTGCAGACAAGTGGAGAAGCCCTGAGATAGGAGATCTGGGATCAGCCGTTTGGAAGTCTGGATTTTCTTGCTTTAGAGGTAACCAAGGCTACCATGGGAGCAGTTAAACCAGAAGGACAACTTCTGACTGAGGCAGAGGTAGATCGTTGTCTCTTTCTTTGGATTATCTCTTGTGAAACAGCCTTAGCCTTGTTATTTTTACTGTAGCTGCTTCCCAGAAGAGCCCTGCTTGCTTGAAGCGTTCTCAGGGAAACTGAGTTAGAGGCCAACCATCCAGTTCCATTCCGTCTACCTACCCATCCATTTACTCATCTGTCCATCTGTCTATCCATCCACCCACCCACTTATCCTCTATTTACTCATCCATCTACCCACACAACCACTTATCTATCCACCTACCCACCTGCTCACCCATACACCCACCTATCTACCCACCCCTCCATCCATTCATCAACCTACCTGCCAACCCATCCATTCATCCACCTATTGTACACTCGCTCATGTATCTATTTATCCATCTGCCTACCCTCCTGTCTACCCATATACCCACCCATCTCCTTATCCATCTATCTGTTTACCCTTCCACACATCTTTCCACCCACCCACCCATCCATTCACCCATCGACAGATATTCGGTGAGGTCTTCTGGAGTTTTTAATTTTATCTGGGGATCCAGATGAGAACAGTGCATCTCCTCCTTAGCTGTTGGTTTGACTTTGGGGAACCAGCCTCAGATGAGAATGTGGTGTGACTTATGTTTCCCTGCCCTGAAGGTTACTGCCGTACTGTCTTTGTGGCTCCCAGAGTTGTTGCTGCTTTGGCAGATGTGATGTTTTAGTTTTTTCTGCTTAGCCCGACTGTGGGAAGTAGAACATGAGAACCTAGCTAGCAATAATCCCTGTGTGTGCACAGTAGGCTATACCTAGGAAGGGCCTCCATCTAGATTATCTCAGCTAATTCTCTGCCCCAGTCTGGGATAAGGAGTCTGCTGTGGGGCCAGATGACCAAGGCTGTGAGGGGTCACTGAACTTGTGGGCCCTGGAGCTTAGGCTATGAGCACGGGACAGTTGCTACTTAAGCCTATTCTGTGTCTGCTGAGCAGGGTGCACTGAGAACAAATGTGGATGTGGGGCTGAGGGCAGGGCTGCCATGTCATGTGAGCACTTTGTGGTCACAGCTGCATCCATGCTGCCTCCTTGTCGGCTCCTGAACATTGGTGTCCACAAAGCTGGATGAGCCACATGTCGCAAGATGTGCTAGTTGACTAAATGTGCCTTTGGAGGGCAGGAGGATATGGCTCAGTGGTTAAGAGCACTGACTGCCTTGCAGAAGACCTGGGTTTGATTTCCCAGTCCTCACATGGCAGCTCACAACTGTCTGTAACTCCAGTTCCAGGGCATCCCATGCCCTCTTCTGGCCTCTGAGGACACTGTACACATAAGTGTACAGACAAGCATGCAGGTAAAACACTCATACATATAGAATAAATTTTAATATGTCTTTTGTTGATGTTTTTAAGCAAATTCACAGGCAATTTTTTCTACAACTTTATGATGGGCATTGAGTTCAACCCCCGCATTGGGAAGTGGTTTGACTTCAAGCTGTTCTTCAATGGACGCCCGGGAATTGTGGCCTGGACCCTTATCAACCTGTCCTTTGCTGCCAAGCAACAAGAGCTTTATGGTCATGTGACCAACTCTATGATTTTGGTCAATATCCTGCAGGTAACTTAGTGTGCTTACAGCCAGGGAGGGTGGGGCATTGTACCTGCTGGGCTCTGGGAGAGTTCCCAGCATGCCATCTGTTCTGAGCTGGTTCCAGGTAACATTGGGCACATGCTGAGAGTCTGCCATTACATAGATGCCTGTGCCCCTGTGCTAGCCCCAGGAGGGACAGGGTAGACACCATACAGTCTGGCCTGCAGTCGGGCTCCCTTAGGGACTACACTCAGATAGGATCTGGGAGTACGGGGGCTTTGTTAACCAGCTAGAGAAGGGGGACCATAAGCATGCTCCAGGCACAAACAGTGGCCTGTGTAGTTTGTGTAGTGGGAGAGGTTAAGACACTGAGGAAGGGCCTCTGGCTAGAGCATCGAGAACTGGGGAGTTTGTGGCCAGGTGGGACCAACATAGGCCCTTTGGGGGATTTCCATCCACTTCTAAGTAGTTATCACTCAGGAGGCTACAGCAGGAGGATTGTTGTGAGTTAAAGACTGCCTGGGTGCTACATATTTAGTTTGGAGAGCTGCCTGGACCAGGAGGTGAGATCCTATTTTAAGAACAGCAACAAGACTTAGGAGATGACTCTGTGGTTGAAGCATGAAGGCCAGGGTTAGGGTCCCCAGAAGCCAAGTCAATGCCGGGTGGATCTGGTGGCCCCACTTGTAATCCTGCCTCAGAAGACAGTGGCAGGGGATCCCAAGAGCAGGCTGACTAATGAGACTAACCATACCAGTGAGCTTTGGGTTTGACTGAGAGACCTTGCCTCAGTGAATAAGGTGGAAGACTTCAACCTTTGGACACACACACACACACACACACACACACACACACACACACACTTGTGCATGCACGCAATCACAGATAGGCACATACACCCGCATATGTATGTGCCCACACATGTACCACATAAAAATATGTGCAAAGAGAAAAAAAATTTAAAAAAGTAATGAGAAAGAATGCCCAGTGGTGTTGGGATATGGCCTGGATATGGTATGTCCAGCAGGGCTACAGGGTACCAGGTGGGAATGATTGCAGAGGAGGAGGAGGCCAGCAGGAAGCCATGGGCACAGCTCAGGCAGACTAACTGTGCTGGGTGGGACCAGACTGGATGGGGTAGGTCCCTGCCTCCCACTGGTAGGCTCTGGTCATTCGCACTTATGGACCCGAGGAATGGGTGATGTGGCCAGGATCGTGGCCTCTGGGAGGGGTCTTCTCTGTGGTCCTCCATGAAGCTCCTCCTTTGCTGGGGCACAGAGTTAGATGCAGAAGAAACCCACTTTTCTACAGAGCACTGGGGTCTGGGCACCTCAGGCCAGCTTCCTGTCACAGCCAAGGCTCGGGATGCTGGGACTGTGCTAGGCCAAGTGGGCAAATCCCAGCATGCCTGTGTGAGGTGCCACTCCCCCTTTATAAGGGATCGGCTAGGGCAGGGTGCTCTGACACTGTTGCTTATGCAATTGTGGCTACCACCTTAGCGATGAGTCGAGTCTCTGGAAGACTCTCTGTGTCTCAGGCTTATATGGCCTCTTGTGCCCTTGAGGTGGGAAGTGACAAGCAGGGTCTTTGCTGTTTGCCTATCTCTGTGAATGGAGCTCAGTCTCCTTGGACACCATAGGGATGTCATGGTTCTGGGACACTCACCCCATGGATGTCTTTGTTGGTGTCTACCACTCAGGGATAGTCCCTGAGTCCTTCCATCCTGAGTCACCTCTGCTGAACTCCACATCTCATGTCACCTATGGGAGCTATGGGTGGGAGCCCTTCCTGCTGATGTGCAGTGGCCCCTCCACCCCACTGATTGCTCCCAACCCCACAGTAACTTAATCAAGCTGCTTAGCAGTATCCCAACTGCCCATCCCTCCCTTGCATGGGGCCGTGGTGGTAACAGTGGTGGCTCTGTCTCGCAGGCCATCTACGTGTTAGACTTCTTCTGGAATGAAACCTGGTACCTGAAGACCATCGACATCTGCCATGACCACTTTGGGTGGTACCTGGGCTGGGGTGACTGCGTATGGCTGCCCTACCTCTACACGCTGCAGGTGAGGAGCCAGGGTAGTGGGACAGGGCCCCCAGCCTCATGGGCACTGCCTGTGTGGTCTTCAGTTGTTCCTGGCTGACCTTGAGGAGATACACGTGCTGAGCTTGCCAGGGTGTTAGTCCCTGGGGCTCCCTGGACCAGTGTCGTCTCCCATGAGGTGGAAGTTCCTTGTGTCACAGATATGCTTGATCCATCATGGGATCTGGTTCCCACTTCACCCACTCTCCACTGGAAGTACCAAAAGTACAAAGTGTGCTTAGGGGGCTGGAGAGATGGCTCAGTGGTTTAAGAGCACTTGACTGCTCTCCAAGAGGTCCTGAGTTCAATTCTCAGCAACCACATGGTGGCTCACAACCATCTGTAATAGGATCAGATTCCATCTAGATGTGTTCAACCTGCTTTCCTCCTCAATTCCCTTCCCCTCCCCCTGTCTCCCTCTGTTTGCCAGTCCTTGGAGTTGAACCCTGGACCTTGTGCATGCTAAGCAACTGCCACATCTTCTGCCCTCCCTTCTTACTCATTTTGAAACAAGGTCTGATGCTGTTTCAGTAAACCGTCCAAGCAGGTCTTGAGCTGCGGTCCTCCTGCCTCATCCCCCTGAGTCCTGGGATTCCAGGTATGTGCCACTATGCCTGGCTCTGTGTGTCTTACTTAACAGAAAAGGAAACATGTGTCTAGAGCAGAGCCAGGGTCTACCCTCCTCAGGCCACACTGCTGCCCACTACACTCCGCGATGGGCTCCCCTTCACCTCTCCCCTCTTACCCTCTCTCCCCACAGGGCCTGTACTTGGTGTACCACCCTGTTCAGCTCTCCACTCCCAATGCTGTGGGCATCCTGCTGCTCGGCCTGGTGGGTTACTATATCTTCCGAATGACCAACCATCAGAAGGACCTGTTCCGCAGGACAGATGGGCGCTGCCTCATCTGGGGCAAGAAGCCAAAGGCCATCGAGTGCTCCTACACATCAGCCGATGGGCAGAAACACCGCACCAAGCTGTTGGTGTCAGGCTTCTGGGGTGTGGCCCGCCACTTCAACTATACTGGCGACCTGATGGGCAGCCTAGCCTACTGCCTGGCTTGTGGTGGCAGCCACCTCCTCCCCTACTTCTACATCATCTACATGACTATCCTGCTCACCCACCGCTGCCTCCGTGATGAACACCGCTGTGCCAACAAGTATGGCCGTGACTGGGAGCGCTACACAGCCGCAGTGCCCTACCGCCTGCTGCCTGGAATCTTTTGAGGACCATCCTGGGATGCATAGGGAGGTTTTATTGAGTGTGTGGAGTTGGATGCATGGGGGCTAGCATCCTGGCTTCCCCTGCAGGGGCATCAGTTTGCTCATCCAGAGAATGGAGAGTCTGGTGCCCAGCAGTGTCTGACTGGTGGCAGCTGGAAAGCGGAGTTCACACTGATCCCCCAGCAGACTGACTGTTTTCTCTATTCAGCATCCTGAAGGCAGACTACCGTGGCCCTTTCATGTCTGATTTTATGTTGGGAGCCCACAATCTATGCTGCCCAGATGGCTTAGGCTTACCATGTGTCTCCTAGGATTGGGCCGACCTATTAAACTGGAGACAATGTGGGATCTAAGGATTTTGATAATGCCACCTTCCCCTTCTGTTCTGCCATGCTGGGCTGGGCCCCTGAACCATTTTTGTCTGTAGGCGTGTGTAGTCTTGATTAGCAGAG
Organism: Ellobius talpinus; assembly: GCA_001685095.1. Classification (NCBI taxonomy): domain Eukaryota; kingdom Metazoa; phylum Chordata; class Mammalia; order Rodentia; family Cricetidae; genus Ellobius; species Ellobius talpinus. Next base: position 11,920 of record LOJH01029363.1, read on the forward strand.
GACTCAGAGGCCATTGTAGGAGGAAGGCTTTCTGTTTGGGTTCTTGTTTCTGATTCTTAACCCCAGGAATGCCAGGCAGTAGACCGGGGTATCCAGGGGCACTGTCCACTTCACAGTCCCTGGCTAATCTGTTAAAATCTTTGTGACATAAGACAGGGTTTCTAGTACAGGCCTCTCTGAGTACCCACCCACCTAGCAGCTCAGCCCCCTGCCCTCTGCCAGAAGGTGCTTCTATTCACCCAAGGCACTTGGTTCAGGGGTAAACAGATTTGGATTAGACAACCCAGAATGTATCACCAGCCAGTGGCCTCAGCCACACCTTCCCCAAGAGGAGTTCCAGTGTTGGGAAGGGCGCCCATTCTCATTAGGGACACTGGCCCCCAAAACTCAGGGCATTCTGTAAAACTAGATAGGATCCTCTTCACCTTGTGGATAATTCTTTGTATTAAATCTGCCTTTTTAAATGTGTCACATTGTGCTGTCTCCTGAATGGGCCTGAGCAGTTCAGGGGTGGGGGTAGGGGTGTTACATGGTATCGTGTGGGAACAGCAGCCCCGAGTTATGATATCCCTGCCCCAATTTGAGGTGCTTATCTTCAAAGAAAACATAATAGATACCCTCTGCTCCTGGAGTGG